>OX235272.1:65030789-65063158 GCA_944472155.2 Trichobilharzia szidati
GAGAACAAACCGAATTAATTTGTACTTACCAACCTCACCGAAACGGCTGAAAACTCTCCGCAGGTCATCAATGGTTGTTCGGTACGCCAAATTATCTACTTTTAATGATACCATCCCATCGATTCTTGGTGGGGATCGTCCGTATCTACTCATGTCTTGAATGGATGGAAGAGACCGGATGCTAGGCGCCTCGACAGCAAGGAGTGTGCAGTAAAACAAGGTTAACAGTTAATGGTTCAATCTAAGTCACTGTGTGTGAGACACTAATTTCACATCGGATATCAATCTTGAATAAAAACTAGAAGCGATTATTATCACACAGACGACATATTGCATTAGGACTCCGGATTTTCGGACTTGAGTCCGAGGTAATCGTCTTTAGAGCCAAGGTTAGGACCTTATCAAAATTCAGATCCAGATTCAGATTAAGGGATAGAAGGCTCTGGTTGCTAATGTTAATCCTTGATATATAGATATCCGCAGAGATCTAGTTTCTCTTTGAAAGGGTTCATCCATTGAGCTGTTACTACTGAATCAGTTAAGGAGTTCCAGTCGGTGACCACTCTGTGAGAGAATCTAAATTGCACACTTATTTCTTTCGTCCTCGGTTTGAGCATTTTTCTTGCGGCGACCTCGTAAGTTTATCCTAGAAGGAGAGAAAATGTTTGAAAGGCCAATCCCTCAATCACCCTCTTATATACGGTATGCCAAAATTAAGTCACCTCTCTTCCTACGGTATGACAACGAGAAAGATTTAAAGTCTCTATCCTTTTATCATAAGGAAGGTGTGAGATACCACTAGCTAATGTGGTACCTGCCCTTCGTATTCTTTGTAAGATATTCCCTCCTTCTTAAAGCATCGACTAGCCGCTTGTTTGCAGTATTTTAGATGAGGTGTGACATATGTTGCCTAGAGTACTTGGAACATAGACTCATCTAATTGTTTGAAAGCCCTTCGGAGTGCCTGTAGCATTCAAAAAGCCTTAACTGCGGCTTCATTGCAGTTTGTCGTTGTTTTTAAGTCATGTTTTACAATAATTCCGACGTCTTTTTGTCCCTTAACATCTGGAAGTGCCTTTGTCCCCCATGGAGTATGACGTGTGAGACCTCTGACGTAGGTGCATCACCGCGCTTTTTTTGGAATTAATTTCCGGACTACAGAGGTCAACCCATTCAGTTGATTCATCTGGATGGTTTGTAGTAGCAAACTATGATCGTTATTATTTACGGTTTTCCATATCTTAATATCGTCGGCAAATATAAGGAAGATAAGGTAAGAATTTTTACCAGTTCATTTACGTTCAACAGGAGTAACAGGGGGCCAAACACAGTTTCACAAGGTACAGCATTCAGTATTGCCTTCCACCCTAACATTACGCTATTAACCCTTACCTTCTATATTCTATCCATCAGTTAGTCGCTAAACAACTCACATAGGCGTTGGTCTAATCTAAAACGTTTTAGTTTACTAAGAATACCTAAATGGCTACCATTTTGAATGCGTTACTGAGATCGATAAAGACAACGTCCAATAGATGGTTGAAATCCCTGGTTTCCACCCAGTATTCCCTAGCCAACAGTAAGTCTGTCAGGCACGATCGTCCTGGTCGGAATCCATGCTGTTCCACCTTTGCTGTAATGCGGGTCAGACTCAGAGGCCGGTAGTCAGATAGTAACCGCCTGTTCCCCTCTTTGACGATGGGGCTTATAAAAGTATTTTTCCAGTCCCTGGATAGCCTAGCCTCTGACAGAGACATCTGAAAAGCCCCCGTAAGTGGAATGTGTATAATATTCATCAAGGAGATCGGCAGTCTAAATCGTTGTTCGTCAGTTTAAGGTGATTTACCTAGCTTCAGTTAAGACAGAAGTTTGAAAACCAATGCATCCTCTACCACAGTTGAAGGAAGTCCAGCGGCTATAACAGTGACCTTGTTATACCCCAGAATGGCACGAGAACTTTTCAGCTTTTGTTTTGTCTGACTCAGTCGTCTTTCCATTTAAAGTATACCACTGCTATATTTAGTCCTACGTTTGATATACGAGTACAGTCTTTTCGGATAATCCATACAATCCAGTCCTAACTGTCTCACATACTCTTTAAGACTTTTGTCAATCATATACTTACAAAAGTTTTGAATTTTGCGGTATTCCATCCGAAACTCATCCTTCACAGTCTCTGTAAACCAGTCCCATAAGTCCTTTCGTTTTCTAAATAAGCTACTTATTTCATCACCAATCCAAGGTGGATTATGTGATAGTTTTTGAGGCGTAGACCAAGGTAAAAAAAAGGTGCGGTAACGCAGTGTAGTGTATTCTTGAACCCCATCCAAGCTAACTCAAAGGTCCGGTGTGTATCAACAGACCAGTCAGCTAAGTTTGCTGCATTTCGGATGGCAGGTATGTTTGCTCTACAAATGGTTGGACGAGCAGTTGTTGACCTATGTATAACAGCGTGAATCCTTAACGTAAAAGTGATGACTATATGGTCACTACTGCCTAGCAGCCGAAGGCACCTAATGTCACCGGCATCCTCCCTTTGGTGTGTTACCAGCAAGTCTAGAGTGAACGGATCTTGTTCAAGGTGGTATCATGTTGGTGCATGTACATGCTTCATAAGTGCACGTTCAAGCACTATCAGCATGAGTTTCCTTCTGAAACAAGTGTACAAGGTAGGTGATGTGAATTCCTCCCAGTTAATATGTGGGGCATTAAAGTCACCTACTATTAGACACTTATTTCTACTACTCCACGTTCTGAGGTGATTTAGTACGAGACCATCAGCTTGCCTGTAGGACGTCTAAAATAACCCCAATTGTCACAGTGCCCTTGTTCGAGTTGGTGACACAGCTTGTGCCTTCACTAGTGCCACTGTCATCAGCTCCCGACAACGTTGATCTAATTCGTATGTAATCCCGGATATACAGGACAACCCCACCACCTTTCCGACTAATTACTCTGTCTGCTCTAATGCAAATATGCCCAGTTATTAGTGGAGTTAAGTCTACACCCATTTGCAACCATGTTTCAGTGAGTGATAGAAATCACATCAGATTGTAGTCCTTCAGACAACACTTCTAATTCAGGGAGCCAAGTCCTAAGAGTACACACATACTGAGACCTACGTGTTCGCTCCACTTATGAACAGAGGTCCGGGCAACATGGGTTTCCGAGACCGCACTACCGGAAAACACAACAGTTTAAGGTCTCTGTCACTTTTTTCTAGTTTGCCTTTAGTTGAGCCGTGGCCTCATTTCTCCTAATTTTACCTGCCAGAGGCCAGTCAGGCCTTATTCTCATCCTTTTGTCTTTGGTCCTAAATGAGTTGGTGAGAATAGTGATTTTCTCAATCTCGTTCCTCAGTACAATTGCCAACAGTCGTGGGGAACTTTCCGTTGTATCAGCATTTCGTCTACCGATCCTCATGAACTTTCTTATGTGTACTCCTATTTTTAAGGAAGTATTTCACGAATGATTGAACTAACTACGTCGAGATCATCAGCATGTCAGTAGGCTACATCTACTTTCTTTTATTCCTCTATGTTCAGAATTACGATACAGTAATTTGAGTCCGAAGGTTTCGCAATCGTATTAAAGTTTACGGTCATCGAGGCTGTCGAGGAATATGAACATTGAACGTTGGTTCATTGACCTTGGCAGCCATCGGCGGGCAACTCGAAGGCGCGAATGGTTCGATCGTGTACAAGTTCGAAGAAGACGAAAGAATACGAATAAAAGTACATTATGATTTAGTATAAAACATTTGTTTATAGACTTTTAATTTTCTTTACTTTAATTACCAAACAATATAACTTTCAAAAAAGTACTGGTGTTTTGGAGTTGAAGCCGAGACAAGTACATAGTAATTATCGGTTCAGAGCGTCTTCGTTACAATAGGAACTGAGGGCTAAGATCCGTGACAGAGGCCTAATCACTAAGCGCGGTCCTTTTCTCTTTCATATAGTTCTTTAGCTTCTTGTTTTTCGGCACTCACAAAGTGGAATTAGTTACTTTCACTTTTCTCTCGCCGCCGCTGGAAGCGATGCGTTCACCAGACACGCAGCGCCTTGTCGAGGTAGTATCACCTGGTGAACTTGCAATGTTGACACTACTCGCCCTCTTAGATTTTTTATACATTTTGCGTGCCGTTGCTGACGTGTCGGTATACTGTAACTCCTTAGTGTCTTTCTCTTAGGGATGTCGGTTTCTTTCACGATTATCATTCTATCCAGTCTTCTTGAATGAGGACGTCCCACGGTCTGATACAAAATTTCCGCACTCACAGAGACGACAGAAGACTGCTTCTCTCATAGGATGATGGTGAGTGATAAGGTAGTGTAAATTTTACGAAACCGTCGGTTGCAGTTATCACACTGCATCCCATCATTCACCGGAAAGTGGCAGTCCGATCGTCCACAGCTATTAGTGAGACACATGTCGGTACGAGTTGTTTAAATTACACAGAGAAACATGTATATATATACCTAAACAAAGAGGTATAAAAACCATACAAAAAGTCACAAAAGTGCACAAGAAACAATATATATTTGGGTTCCATCAGTCTTTTTCTCAATACTGTTTTCCAAGAAATGCGTTTATCGGCCAGTTACTCTGTAGAATTGCTTAAATTCTTGGCGACCAAAACTAACATAATTCCTTCAGTGTGATGTCTCAGGATCGTGAGAACTATACGCTACCAAGCACCATCTCAACTATTCGCAGGTGATGGATTGAAATGCTAGTCCAAGATTTGACCGAATATCCGAGAAATAACACGAGTCCTCTCTCACTGTTTCCAACACCTGTGTGGTACTCTTAGATTCTTCAGCATCACCAGAGTCACAAAATTAATTCGGTGACGCTTCGGTAGAGCAGTATTAGTTGATGTCTCCAAGCATTTCACTCGACGGGATGAAGTTTGTTCGAGGGTGAATTTATTTCTAATACTCCTACGATCTCACATTATGTTAGCAACTATAGCCATCTTTTGGATTACACTACCTAAACAACTCCGATGATGTCCAGGCTTGCACACTTCAACGCTTCCACCTTTAGGGTGCAAGAGCAAGTAGTTTGTTGGACCTATCGCATTAGCATGCAGTATTCAAATGTAATTAATAATGACACCTTATTCTGTAACGTGAAAATAAAGCGCAAAACATGACTCGCACCAAGTTTATTGACCCCCAAATTCACTAATACTGAGATCCTTACATCCGACAAGTTGCAGTCGGGTAGGTTAACTTAACTAGACACCGAAAACTCAGGTTTGTGATCACTCATGGACAGCGGATACTCACGATCTCTGCTAAGGGATTGATTCTCGAGTGCCTTTTCACGGAATGTGGTGTCTTCTTCTTTTCCCCTCACCAGTAAATAATCCCAACAAAGTACTTGATCTCATTCAAAGCTCTATAAAGTATATGGGCTATACAGACAACCTAACGTTCCCTTGTATCTTAAGATAAGCCCGGTAGATTTCAACAGGATTTTCGCCATAGTCGATTCCACTTACTGCTATGACAGCTTCTTCTGAGGGTTTGGACTATGTGGCTTGCTCATTTTAATCAAGAAATTGCCTGTGCTATACTATCCGTGGGTGCTAAATGGCGTGGATTCCTTTCCGTAATTTTCACAATTATGCCTGACTACTCGCCATCAAATCTCTACAGTATAAGCTCAGCAACACTTAATGTTACAGTCGATTTTCCCTTCATTTATAAAGCTACTGTAGGTGATTTCAGCATGCCACAAGTATCATTACCTTCACTCTGGGGACCCCAAAGGTATGGTAATCTCCCGAATTACATCGTCACAGGAGGGTGGACACAACACATAGATCCACTCACTAGATCCGCAAATATCCTAGACCCTATTTTCACGAACAACATAACACCATCTACCGAACATGTGGGACATGAATTTCCAGACAGTAACCATAAAATAGTAGTGTGATGTTTTAACATTCTTCCTGAAACCATATGGAGAGGTGAAACTGACCAGACACTTATAAGATTATACGTATATGCTGACTTGAACTTCTATCACCATCTAATTAGGTGCAATAATTGGGTCTCGTACCTTTCGACCAAGTACTTTGAGGCAGTTCATAACAATTTTTCTCACAATATGAAGTCAATTTGTGATGTCACTGCACTTGAGAAGATCCTTAGCTTCACATTCTCCTAGAGCTATCATACTCCGACACCATTAGGGGGAAGTCTACGAAAGCACCCAAAATACTACAGATATCATGACTTATCACTATTAACTGATAATGCGTCTACTCTCACTAGAACTCAAGGTGTGAAAAACACAAGCCTCAGAAACAAAGAAATGTACATAAAAATATGTGAATACCCCTTGATTTTCTCAATAAACGATCTGTCGCCTGGCCCTTGTCTTCTGTCATTACAGTATAAGGTAGAGTTCTTGGCCTTATTCTATTCCTCTTATTCATAAACAACATAGTCTCTGTGATCAAGTATGGCAAGCCATACTCCTCAGCAGATGATCTCAAGATAGTTTATGATTAAAGGCGCGATAACATGAGAGTTGAAAGTGAAATCCAATACGACTTAAACAGTCTAGGCGATTGCATTGAAAAGTGGCAAATGACTTCCAATCAAGGCAAGTGCAATATAACCCACTATGGAGGCTGGAAATCGAGAATATGTCTATATGTCTACGTAAACTCCTTTCAAAACTGAACGCAGCCACAAATCTTGGGATGACATACTTAGATTTAACCTTCTCATATCATGCAAATAAGGTATTATGTAACTGTAAACGAATTACTGCCTTTGTTCTGTGTAACGTTTACACTAAAAATGCAAAATTAGCCACATATAAGACATGTATTCGCCCCAAGCTTGAACTCTGTGCTCTTCTATTTAGCAACCTGAAGTATGCGGGGTGAGACAAATATCGAAAATTTTCTAAAGGTTCCTCACGAGACTCACATTAGCGTTTGACCAACAAGCGGAATATGTTGACAGGTGTATGTGACTGAAATTTGAATCCCCATGGTTAAGGATATTGAAGTAAAGCTTATTTCTGGTCTTCATAATCATTAGGAAACATTAATACAGTGACTCATCCACAACGTAGGCAAATATTAAATCATACCATCTGCGAAACCACAACTACCTTTCAAGGTGGCTACCCACATAAAAACCATTAGCACGAGCTTCTCCACCGCTGAATTTAGCCCTCTTTGCAACTAAAAAACACCTGAAATTAGATCTTGTGACAACCACGATGGGTTCAAAAAGAGCCTAGAAAGACACATTAACATGCCCACCCTAGCTCGTCTAGAAGACATCAATTGTTGGTTAAATGGCAAATGAAAGCCAGTCCAGTCTTCAGCGTAGTCAACTACATATAGCTAGAATCTACTACTTAGGCAACGGACGTTTAACTAATTTACTGATTTTCTGTTATCTATAATCTTCAATAGGTTGCGTTAGTATGGGTATTTCTAGAAGCAATTGTACAAGCAACTGCATCTTTTAATATTCTGCATGTGTTTATAGTTAATAATACACTGCTAATTTTTGTGTTGAAATGACTACATTCAGTCAGCAACTACCTTTTCTCATAAACTTTTCTAAAATGTATAATTTTATGACTTCCGGTAGTACCTTTTATTTTGATGGGTTACTTTGCAATGTCCAACGCATACCATTTGAAAATCTTGAAAATTTGTCATGAAAATTTCTGTTAATCGGCTGTTTTCTTCAGGATCATTCTACACATCTTTATCACCAGTTGTTCCACTACCCATAACTTTATAGTTTCTAATAGGAACCCAATTTACTGGTCCTTTGTAATAACTACTTATAAACATTTATGCACGTATAAAGGTAATACCGCTAAGAATGTCCTCAGTTATCGATGTATCTGATGACCTAATGGGAAGCGCTTGTCATGAAAGCTATTAATGTGCGGCATACTGTATGATTGGGACAGGCTTAAAGCAATGCAATACTGCAACTATAGTTTGCAAAAAATCTCAGAGCTTGACATCAAAAAAGGAGGAAGAGTGGCGCATGCTGATCAGCAGATATGGTAGTGGTCACAAATGGGAATCGCTTCAATCTGTAGGACAGCAACATGCATCTTTTGAAAGCTCAGGAATTAAACATTGGTCTGGAACCTTAGCAAAAATAAAAAATAAGGGTTGTACGGATCTAAATTATTTAAAAAATGCTTCTGCTCCTACCATCTACAAGCCTGCTCAGCTTCTTGTCAAGATGCTACACCATGGGCCCTACAGAAATTCGTGAGACATCTTAAGGTAAGCTTGTCCTGTGGGTTCTAATTTCCCAGATCTTTGAATTCACTCCTCACTTAAATATCACTTACCTACCTCACAATAATCTTTTTATTTACGCACTATTATACTCTATCTTAACTACCTAGGTCATTATTAAAGCTAAAACTTGCTCTTTGATCAGATTTGTTACCCTAAGTCTGGTTGCCTTGATTAAAAAAACAACACCGATGTTTGAGCAAAGCTATATCTTCATCGAAAACATCATAGTTTCAATGCTTAGACCAATATAGTTAGCATTACACATTGCATATCTATACTATCATTTCAAGTACTATATAGCTTCTTCTTCTTGTATTCATCTTGTAAATATACTTCCAATAATGTATTGTGCATAATTGCATTTTATACCATTTTGCAGCTACGCAGAATTTTCTTCTCTTCCTGAAATAGCGTTCAATCACGTGGCGGCACAGCACTCACCCAGATATACGCTGTTCACTGGTTGACCATAAGTATCAGCAGGAAACGGAACGAAGTTAGGGTTGTCGCTCAACTTTATGGTTACCTTAGTAAACATTTATAAGGACCTGTCTTGAGTGCTTGTACAATAATTCAACAATTTAAGTTTTTGAAGAAGTAATAATTCACGATACTTCAGGATTGTAATTTATAACATTACTGATCGTGCCTGCAAAAATGGCGTGCATTTCTTGTAAACCTACCCGTTTATACGAAATATAACATTATAAAAAAACCATTAGAATTATTGGGTCGCTCACGACCACGGTTGCATTTTTTCTTCAATAAAACAGTTTCATCCACGCGTGCGTGTACGTGATACGAATCAAGCGGAAAACAACCTTGAACTCACGTAAATGAACCCCATTGGACCATTTGAGGTCATTTTCTGACTGGTAGTTAATGGTGCTTAAAGTTCAACTTGGCTTTTGATTCGAGTCGAATGCCTGCTCTAACTCAGTTGCGCTTGCAGCTTGATGAGGACAAGGTTTTCCAGTGTTGTCTGGATGTGGGGATGCTTGGGAAGGACAGAATTTGTTCATGTGGAGATGTCATGAGTATAAAAAGCTTGATGGATATGTCCATTGTTGTGTAATTTGCTTGTGACCAGTTAGTGTCAGGGAGGGTGAGCCGATGATTCTTATATTTCGTGGGAACATTTTTGCTAGGTCGCATCTCTCCCTAACCCAGTCTTTGTACATTTGTTTTAAAACAGCCTGTGAGGGGTGCAGATGCTGAAAAAGACAATAGTCTTGTATCAACACTTCAGTGGTACCAGTACTGCAGACATATCGCGTCATGGAAAATGGAGAGAATTACTCTGTTACTAGGAGGAGAAGGTGTCATCTTACACGTGGATGGAACTGTCTTATTGAAGAAAAAATACAACCGTGGTCGGGAGGGAGCCATCAATTTTTGGGTGACCGGTTTATACGATGCCTCCCTGCAGAAAGGATTTGTGGAGGGAATAGCAGGCAAGAAGTTTACCACCCTAGCGCCTATTATTAATCGACTGGCGAGACATGCTGGTGAATGGAAAGGTTGTAATTCGCTGTCATCCCTTGGATATACCCATCACAGAGTGAACCATTCTAAAGATATTGTGGATCCAATTACGTGCACACACAGGAATTCTACTCAAGGATTTTCAGGAAGATCAAAAAATAGGATAAGGGCTATAAAGGGATTTCAACAACATGTCATTCATAGTCATTTGGATGAATATATGTACAGAATGTGGTGTAACTTTTCTATTGACACTTCTATGCTAAACTGAGAGCTTTTTCTGTCACATGTAAGAGAAAGATACCGTATGTAACAGTTTTTAGAGGCTGAGGATATTGACGTTCACGAATAGTGCGAAGTATACTAACTCAAGATCTAATGCACTCAACCATACCATACAGTAAAATAATGCGAAAAATAGAACATCGAGGAAATATTCCCATTTTTAACATTAGAACAAGGCATATAAGCGAACAATATTGTTTTCAATTAGATCTTCTTCGGGCTTTACTCTAAATTACATAGGTTTATATATAAAAATGTATAACCAATGTCTGTGATTTTGTGGATCAAATGATAACAACAAAACACTTACCACCTTATTATTATTTGATCCACAAAATCACAGACATTGGTTATACATTTTTGTACACATGTCTATGTAAATTAGACTAAAGCCTGAAGATCTAATTGAAAACAATATTGTTCGCTTTTATGTCTTGTTCAAGTATATATCTAATAATCATAAGTACCACAAACGAATAAGTTATGTGATATAGGTGTGAAGGTATTCTGGGAATCTCACGTGACGTCCAAAACGCGTTCTCTTAGATGGCTCGAACGAAGGTTCGGTTGTTTTCGCCGTGCTAAGAAGTTCTTCTAGGACTAAAGAATCTTCAATTACTTGTGTATTATCGGGTACGTTTAGCTCTAAGCTAATAGGATTACCTTCCAAGTAAGCCGGTTTCAGACGGTCAATGCTGATGGTGTCTTCGCGGCCTTTTTTGTCTAAAACAAAGAATTTATCCGTACGTTTAATTACTTTATATGGTCCGTCATACGGGGGTTCTAGAGGGCGACTCACAGAGTCGCGACGAACAAATGCGTGTGAGGAAGTTTTTAAACAGGGGTGAACGAAGACATCAATGGACTGTGGTCAGAAGGGAGCAGGTTTAACTGAACGCATTGCTTTTGTAAGCCTACTGACGTATGAGGCGTGATCCACCGCTGGTGGGGAGCTAGAAGGGGAAACGAACTCACCTGGCAGTAGTAGTGTCGTGCCATATACCAGCTCGGCGATAGTACAACCAGCATCGGTTTTTAAAGCGTTTCGTATCCCTAGGAGAACTAACGGAAGGAATTCAGTCCAATGTGCATTGTTTGCAGCTGATAACCCAGCTTTCAGCTGTCTATGTAGACGTTCTACCATACTATTAGCTTGAGGATGGTAGGCTGTTGTTCTAAAACACATACAACCTATGATTTTAGTCATGGCAAAGAATAAACCGCTTTCGAATTGCCGCCCACGATCAGTTGTTATGGAAGATGGGCATCCAAAGTTTGCGATCCATCTATCTACAAAGACGCGTGCGACGGTTTCAGCAGATACATCCTTGAGGGGTACTGCTTCAGGCCATCGTGTGAAGCGATCGATGCAGCTTAACATATAGGTATATCCATGAGATTCTGGGAGGGGGCCAACTAAATCTATATGGACGTGTTCGAAACGGGCTTCGGGGATAAGAAAAATGCCAAGGGGCTTTTGTTTTTTCTTATTACCTTGCACTTTTGGGAAGCTAAACACGTGTGTGCCCATTCTTTTACTTCCTTATTAATACCAGGCCAACAAAACCGTTTAGTTACGAGCTTGACGGTAGTTCGAATACCTGCGTGGGATAAGCCATGCCACGTATTGAAGACGTTACGGCAATAACTTTTAGGTACGATAGGGCGAGGAGTACTAGTGGAAATGTCGCAGAGAATAGTACCTTTCCTATACCTAAGGGTTTCTCGGCTATTTGTAGAGTTGTGTTCGACAACTTATGCTGAAGATCGGTATCTTCTTTTTGAAGACGAGCCAGTTTTACAAGGTCTACGCCGTCGATTTGGGTGAAGGAACAAATACGTGACAAGGCATCTGCCACAGTGTTGTTCACTCCGGATACATGGCAAATATCCGATGTAAACTGTGAAACATAATCCAGTTGTCGTGATTCTCTGGGTGAATACTTATCTGAAGTTGAGTTCAGTGGGTGCGCCAGAGGTTTGTGGTCAGTGAAAATTATGAACTCACGACCCTTCACTGAATGTCGAAAATGGCGCATAGCACAGCACATAGCTAGAAGTTCTCTTCCAAATGTGCTGTACTTCGTTTCAGCTAATTGAAGGCGCCTCGAGAAAAAGGCGAGTGGTTACCACTCTTTGTTAACTAGTTGTTGCAGAACTGCGGCGATTGCAGTGTTTGATCCATCGACTGAGATACTTAACGGTGCCGTTGGATCATGATACATAAGAAGGGTGGCATCCGCAATAGCTTTCTTTACCTGAGTAAAAGCATGTCGAGAAGACGCGTCGAGTTCGATAGACTTGTTATTCCCTCGAAGGAGGTCTGTTAATGGCTGAATCAGTGAAGCAGTTGGGAATAAACCATCGGTAATAACTTACCAAGCCGTTGAAAGTGCGAAGACTTTTCACTGTCTTTGGCTCCGGAAAGTTCAGTATCGCCTCGACTTTAGTAGCCAGTGGGCGAATGCCCCGGTAGTCAATAGTGTGACCCAGAAAATCGAGTGATTCAACACCTATCTGACACTTTTGAATATTGATGGTTACACCATGTTCGCGTAACCTTTCAAATGCCAAGTCCAAGTGTCTAAGGTGAGTTTCCTCGTCTGGACTGGCAATGAGGCAGTCGTCTGAGTATGCGTATACAAAGTCGAGACCGCGAAATACTTCATCGATGAAGCGTTGGAATGTTTGGGCCGCATTCCGGAGGCCGAATGGCATACGTAGGAATTCGAAAAGTTCGAAAGGCATGATGATAGCCGTTTTCGGAATATCTTCCGTTGCCATCGGGATTTGGTTATACGTTTTAACCAAGTCGATTTTAGAGAATATAGATGCTCCAGATAACGTTGCCGTCAAGTCGTGTATGTGAGGCAAAGGGTAGCAATCAGGGGTTGTTTTGGCGTTCACTCGCCGGTAATCACAAGTGGGTCGCCAATCATTACTATCCTTTTTTGGTACCATATGCAGTGGGGATGCCCATGGACTATTCGATGGCCGAATGATGCCAAGGGTGAGCATATGATCGAATTCATTTCTAGCAATTCTCACTTCATCAGGGGCCAGTCGTCGTGATTTAGATGTCACAGACTGTCCTGAAGTTATGATGTGGTGCATAACACTGCTGGTTATGCACGGGAGATCGTTAGATGGGCAATTAAGTTCCGGATATTTGTCAACAATCGGTTGAAAAGTTGGATCGAGGATTGCTTTCATCTTAACGATTGACAAGCTGGGGCCTATGTAGGTGATGTCTTTGATAGACAGACTAGTATTGTCGTCAACTAGTCGTTTATGGCGGACGTCTACGGGCAAATCATGATGGTTAAGTAGGTCCGTGCCGATGATGAGCATTGTGACGTCAGCGATAAGGAAAATCCACTGAATAGGTTTGCGTAAACCTACGTTCAGATAGACGTATTTCCTACCAAAGGTTGCGATTGGTTTCCCACTTGCAGCCTGTAAGTTGAAGGTAGGTTCGTTCTGTCGATCTGTTGCTGCAGCAGGAAGGACGCTGACTTTGGCGCCTGTGTCGACTAAATATCTAGTCTGGTTCATTACATCGTGGATGTAAAGTAAGCAGCTAGTGCCACCGGCGACGGTTGCCGCTAACGCTTGCCGGCGGAATAGTTTCCCACAAACTTTGAGGCTTTGCCGAAATCACAAGGTTTTCGGCAACATTTCGCTTCCTGGCCATAGGTGTTGTGACACCAGCACCAGTCAAGATTTTTGAGAGAACGTGTGTTGGACTTAGAACGACCACGTGCGTTTTGCCGTCGAGGGGATTTAGAATGACGGTAGGAGGAATTGCTAGGCTTGTTTTATTTAAGCATCTGCTGGATGGAGTTGCATGATTCTATCATTGCAGTATCCTTACTCGAAGTCTGTTCGGTAACTGAGTATACTTCGGTAACTCGCCGTTTAGTTATCTCCAGAATTTTATCTGCAGAGACAGCTAAGTCATCCATAAGAACACCCAGAAGTGTCACAAGTACAGTCTGAACTGACTGTGGCAGTTTGGATAAAAAGAGTTGTTTGAACAGTCCTTCATCGAACTGACTTTGACCAATAATCTCTCTCATTCTTGCCAGCATGCTCACGGCTGACTGATCTCCTGACTCGATGTTACGAAATAATTCATCCAGACGCTGTCGATCCATGAGAACTGAGGAGGGATGCTTTGAACAACTCGTACGGGTTACTTACCTCTGGACTCGACATCTGCAGACTTACGCACCTGCTGAATTCCCGCGGTAGGGCATGAATAACTGCAAGGAACTGTGAACGTTGATCGGTTATGCCATGCTCACAAAAATCAGACTCAGCTATCTGAAACCACGTTTCAGCATTATCTGGCCAATATGGTACGAGCTGAATTGTTTTGGCGGTTGAGCGAATACGATTAACCTTGGGGCTAGGATCACTCATGACGAAATGTATGCCGATAACAAATATAGTACAAGAACAAACACAAAAAGGAACGAACTCACCGGGTTTATCTGTGTGTTTATTAAAGAGGAAGTTCGTGGTTGGGCTCACCAGTTTGGAGGCTGACGGCATTGACGCTCCCGAATAGTACAAAGTATACTAACGCAAGATCTTATACCAACAACTTCTATAGTGTTCGCTCTTCGAGTACCAAGGATAGAGCAAAAGACCAGATTTAGTCGTCCAAAGTACGTAATATATTTCGGGACCAAATCGAGGGTTGAAGTGAATGCTTAGCTAGCTAGTGATCGTGCACGCACGTGACACGACGGAGTACCAAATGGTGGGGATGCTTGACCGGAAGTCTTCAGCTAAACAAGTCGACTTAAACAGTGAGGGTCAGCATCCAATGTTGAGTGATGATTGCTGTGGTCAATAATTTTGGGGAATTATTTACCGCTACACTAGTAACCAGGGAAAGCGGGTAATACTAGCGAAACACAGAGGGACATTCATCGCCCAGTACAGTCCAATAGGAAATGGAAGCTGTTAGGATGAGCGACTCATCACCATTAACCGTAAAGTCATTATAAATGCAATCAATCATATTTTGATTATTCATCTATGATTTAAATTTCTATTGATGCGTTAACGATAAAACACTCGGTATTTAATAATAATAGTATATTCTCATTTTTTACATGAGGGACGCCAGTTTACAGGCATCATCAATATGATAAATTACATATACGATTAGTAAGCATATTTAATAATAGTAATTTAATAAAATACATTTTTCCCTACCTGTGTAGGACACACCAATTGTACAGGCATGGATAAGTATTATTTAAATTACATAAATTTGGTTCATGGTAAAATTATAAGGTTGCAGTCATTTTGTCTATGGGAACAATATGATAACTAGTCATTTAATGGAGCACATCAAGAAATATAGAAATATTGTCTTTGCATTAACAAAACAAAAAAAAACAAAGTATGTTTTGGATGGATTACAAATACTTGGGAAAAAATAAAGCTTGAAGTAATTCCTCCATATAACTTCGGTGTGTACGGTATCGAGTCTTATTCTTGATTTATATCCAAATTTGATAATAATTTAAAATAAGCAATACACTTGTATACTTTTGTCAGCATTTTCTTCGTAACATCACAAGTGAATAGTACTCAATGTAGACTAATAATAATGACAGTTTATATTTTCTTGTAAACGGGTGTTTTCAAGAAATGCAAGCTATTTTTGCAGACAAGATCATTTATGTTGTAAGTTACAATCGTGAAGTATTATAAATCAATACTTTTTTATTGGTATAAAGGTATATTTCACAACTGTAATCCAGGTTGCGTCGTTGGTGAAGGCTAAAGTTGTTCTCACATTTGTTTCAATTCAGTCTGACTTCTGGATCAATTTGGGGGGGGGGAGGGGAATATTTCCATGTATTCAGTTGGCTACAGAGTCGTAACTGGAGGCTCATTCTAGTCAAGTTAGACAACAACCATCAAAAAATAAATACTCCTTTAAAACAGAAAACCTCCACAGCTTAAATAAGACGTATTCCCTTCTTCATCATTCGTCCCCCTGCATTTCCAAATCACTAACTACCTGTTGAGTGACCAAGTGTTTACTGTACATCATGTGAGGTTAAAAAACCCTAGAGCAGTCTCCCTATAGGATCGATTTAACTATGGATGTCGTTTCGATATACCTCCATTTTAGGGCCAAGTAGTAGGTGTGCAATTTTTTCTCTTATCTACTTCAAACTTGGCCTTGGCGACGGCGATTAAGCCATTAGACGGACCGTCACTCTGAATTTCCATTGAACATTTTTATTCACAACATGGAAATATCATCGTGGCTGTGTGTGGCACGATTATAAACAGCAGGACAGAATCGTTAGCTCAGCATTCTAGGGATAATAATTCTGCCTCCTGAGGATATTTTACCGCTGGTCATTGTTAACGAAGTTCCTTTGTGAAAGTCATATGAGACGCATCGTATTTCATATCCCCCTGAACTACACTATGGGTTATTGGCTACAGATTGACTAGAGGAGCCCGGCCATAACGTTGTTTTTAGTTTAGGCCAACAGGGAAACGATCTATAACTCGTTCAAACAATACAACCGACTAGAGCCCTAGCTATTTCCACAATGTGAAGGAATTGTCGAAACAATAAACTATTTTAACTCTAATCTAGCTCATGCAATCAGCTAACAGAGTACTTATTCCATCTGAAGTAAACTAGCAGCTTCCGTCAACAATGGACATTTGGATCAATTAACTTGTCTGGAAATGGACCAATCAGAGATGTCTCGTAGATTGATAGACTGATAACCAATGTATTTATCCCCTATAACACTTAAGTCATTGGTCCGTGTATGTATATTATTGACGAATGTGTAAATATACTTTTCCGACTCATTTCGTTATGTAATTTCAGTCAAACAGCGGACTATGAAATGAGGTACCCATTGCATTACGATGGCGGGTGACAAACGACACTGATCATCATATCTGTTCCTAGCTCGGGCTTGTCTATATCTTCTTCGGGCTTTATGAATTCTGATGTGGTTGTTTTCGGATCATTTAATTTTCACGAGGAAGGACCAGTCCTATATTCCTTTGAGATATTTTTTGTTTAAGTAAGTAATGGGTAATCTTCACCTCTGCATAAGTAGTGAGTTTCTTGTTTGCAGACCTTCCCCTCAAGTGCGAAACGAAGCCTGTCATGCAGTCTTGCCTTTAGAATAGGGTCTGAACTAGTCGGAGTTACTAACCACTTGAGTTATTGGGGAAATTGATTGAGTCTTAATCAGTTATTTACTGAAGAAACCTCAGCAGGCAGATAAAATACTCCTTTGCATTTCCTAATTCACGAAATATTTGGCACCGAATATGTGCTATGCAGTACATCTTTGTAGGGACTAAACAATGAGCTCGAAACGTGTACGAAATATGAGAATAAAAATTTATTTAGACAGTATATTATGAATACACACATAAATAAGTTATGAAAGATAATGGGATACTCAGAAATTTGGTTATAGTCCATTGCTGTAAATTGAGAATATAATCCACAAATACGGTTCACTTCTAGGTTGTGTCCACTGGAAGAATTTGTTCACCGCTGGTTGACGAGTCTCTGAACGAGATGCTCTCTTAGGTTACAAAGAATAATGCACAAGGATTAAGAGAGCAAGAATACCGCCGAAACCAGTGACAGGACAAAGTAAGGAACATCACGACTATACTTTCATTCGAACATATATATATTTATATGACATGGTAGTTGCCTAAACAGAAGTTGTGTATAATGTGTCCATTTTAAATAATTAGCAAAAACTGTACAAATTTGTTGTTAAAGACTACAAATCTTTTCTGCATTGACACAAGCCACCGGAAGAAAGGGTTACGGAAAAATTGTCCACTTTAACCTGGATGTATCCATTCGCTGGCTAATATTTAGAACAGCAATATATGATATCATAATGATTTCAGGCAGAATTTTAGCCAATCAGTGAAGCCTCATCAACAGAAATACGTGTTACGATTCTGAGCCACCTTATTAACACCCGTAGTTAAATCAATACTATGACACAAAGCAGTTAAAGTTGGTCGAGTCGTTAAGTCAATGAAGTCATAAACCGTTGGTGCAGACACAGGTTTCCTCAATGCCAGAAGTCAACAACCCTAGACTCTTTATTCACGGATACAAACCAGATACAAAGGAGCAAATGTATTCACCCCTTAATATTTTTCGGTTAATAAACATTCTCATACATAAGGTAAGGCACATGTTCATCAATGCTAGTATATCTGTAACGGTAAAAGACCAGAAACCTGGTGAATCAATGTCTATTTGGGATTTGGTATCTCTTTATGGCAAAATTATGTACACCTTATCTTCAAATCACCGTTTGCACAGACCTTCCGTGTTGTGCTACTTCCCGCCTTCATATTGTCTTTCTTGGTGTTCATTTCACGTCTCCCATGTTTCTCCGAAACGCTGAATAATTTGCTTTCTCTGACGTCAAATCTATCTTCCTGGTATTTGATGTTTTTAATGCCGATGAGCGTCTCTTTATATACTAGTGATAGCACACGCCACATATCTACTTTCTTAATCCTCGATTTCGTGAACATTTTCTACATATGACGACTTGATATGATATATATCTGTGAAAAATCCTACGTTGATTTGTTACTCAGGTACTTTCTCGATTATCACAGCGTTGACAAATTTTCTGACAAACAGTTCGATCGTAGAGGTTATGGATGAATACCTATAGAGAAACACATGAGAACGGAAGGGCGACTTAGCACGCCTTATTTGTGTTCACCAGTTATTCCGAATCTAATAAACTGTACTAAAATATTCAATAAACGAAGAAATGCATATATACCCGAACATTATACTAATTAAAAAAACACAACATTTTCTGCACTAAAAATACAATAACAATTTTAAAAAATCAGTTTTATTCAAAATATTGCATCTAAAACTCCTGAAATATACCACCTTCAGCAGCAACATCCATAATAATAATAGTAGTAGTAAGTAATAGAAATAATGTAGGCTGATACAATTGAAGGTAGCAAAATCAAAGAAAGTATTAGATACGGAAAATTGACTGAGCAGAAACTTGATCAATGCTGCTAACGTTTTTTGACCTTCTAGATGTAAGAAATTTATTGACAAATCTTTAGAGAGGAAAAAACATCACTGACAGGTAATACATACACGGCGGTGATTCTTATTAGCACAGTTAAACTATGCTTATATTAAATTATGAAAAGCATATTTTAGTGTGATAGTGTACTATTGGTTTATTGTCATTACAACTTTGAATAATGCTGTAAAGCGGAATGATATGCTTAAGAATATATATGGTGAAAGATGGAGCTCCAAACATTTCGAAATTTATGCACCCTTTTGTCGTACACACGACGCAGAGGGTAAGGGACAACAACAGCAACCAGGTAAAAAAATGAGTAAAAACAGTAACTTTTGAACAAAAAATATACCACATTCCAGTTATATAAGATAATAAAGTGAGAAAAATCATCAAGTTACTGATTATTATTATTACAGCTAAAAATTAATGGTGTAACGAGATTGAATTTATAGTTGAGACTTATTTTGTAAGGCTGTATGAACTTCTTGAACCAGACGTCGACGTTTCTCCTCTTCTGAAGCAGGTACAATAGAACGTAATGAATCGACGATATTTTTTGTAGTACCAAAGTATACTTCATTCAAAGTTGAACGAATTGAATTCTCAACATCCTGTAAATAATTTTTGAAAAAACAAGCAGTTTAGTGTTATTAATTTCTCAATAACAAAAAAGTGAACCAGTCTATTTAATGAAACATTTGCACATCTCACTTTAAACAAAGGCTTGGCATAACCAGTTTGGGTGGATTCTGTCTAACAGGTATCTCTATCATCCTTATTTTGAAAATTATATCTTGATAAAAATGCTACCTTAGTGACAAAGTTTAATTTTTCCCGGTTTATACGCCGCCTATTATGTACAAATTCGCCCACTATACTATTTTAAACCCCTATAAGTGAGAGCTAAATGTATCAATAAACCGATTTTACACAGGAAAATGAGACTGATTTTTAAGACGAAACTCAATATTTGAAAATAACAGTACTAAACTTAGAATACTGTAAGACAAAGAAATAAGTGTAACTCAATGACAATACAAAATTTACCCTGTGAATTATACGGCTGAACAAGAATAACGAAACTAATATCATTGTTTACAGGATTTTATCATGAGCTGACATTAGTTAGAGAACCATCGGAAAACCTGGGAGCACTGGACAGCTGTTTCGTCGTAATTTGGGACTCTTCATCAGTACGTACTCACCGGGATTCGAACCCAGGACCTTCTGGTTACAAGGCGAGCCCGTATACCATTAAGCCACTGGGACCCAATCCAATGGCCCATGAATTCTGACTTCTGCCAATTCACGACATAGCGCGACCCCTAACCAACACTTTAATATCATTGTTATTCAATAACATCTGATGACAGACACAGATATATTTCTGTCTGTCAATATTACAAAAATTTAAACGAAGAGTTTGAAAATATTTCACTCGACAATGTCTAATGTCGAACCAAACACGAAGATCTATAGGTGTAAACGAACAAGTCGGCAGAAGTGGCAGGGCAGTAAAGACAGGACTTGAGGTGAATATACATAAGACAGCGATGATGATATCAGTGTGGAAATCTACTACACTAAGCATAAAGAACAAGATTCAGATTTTCGACACAAATGTCAAGTCAACGTCCCTGCATGGTTTAGGGACTTGGCGCGTCACTATAGCATTTCCAACAAACTACTGAAGAATTTTATCAACAACCTGCCTCTGCCCCATACTGAAGATTAGATGACCACAAAAGATTAGCAACAAGGAACTCTCGGCAAAGGAGACCGTTGAGTGATATCGCACCAGGCCCTAGAGTGGAACTGACGAGCTGGGTGCCCAGGGATTACACGGAGGAGATGAGAACTTATGGACAACTGCTAAGCCAACTTAAGACATACTGCATACACGGTGAAATAAATGCGTGTCGCTGATACCCTATGTTCCACTAAGAACCCAAGGGGTTGATAATAATAATAATAATGTTCCAATACAAAATAAATAATAATAAATATTTTTATATTCATGTATTTTAATGGGAACAAATAACCAGTAGCAGCAGAAACCTATGAAATAGTGTGTAAAGCAATCAAGTAGAACAATTCTGAACAAATTAAAGAAACGTTCGATCTCTCATAAATTTCATAAGTCTATAACTTCAAATTGTAAAGAGTCCTTAGGTGCATTTACTCAAAACGCACTATAGAAGAGACTAGACTACATCATATGAAAGGTGACTAAAATTGAAAATCACAAACATGTGGATAACTTCAATATAAGCAGTTATACGTTGAAAGTGGTCACAGTCAGCCTTGCTGTTTATCTCTAAACTAGACGAAAAATTCTCAGCAGTTAACTAATTGATGAGAATTGCAGTGAATAAGTGTTTGTAAATTATTGAAAATCTTTAATACGATCTAAAACGCAACACCTTAATTTGAGATGAAAAAGAAGTAATGAAGCTAAATTATTTACAACTCTGATTTAAAGCATAATTAGACGGCACTTTAATATTGAAATAGATTTCAGACACTAAGAACAGTGTAAACATTTTACCAAGTGAAATTCTAACGGAAGTGTAGGACTGATTTCTATCCTCTGGTGATAGAGCCTTCAATGAAGCATTCTAATCACCATCTCTTCAGTAAGATTTAAGAGTTAGTCAGAACATCTATATATTAAGCGAAATATTATTCTACAAATTTTATATACATATATATACTGCTCACGAGATTTGGTAAGTAGTATAGTAACATAGGTATTAATATATAGTTCGTCTGCAAGGATACTGTCTAATGGAGGGAGACATTTAATGGTGAAAGGAAGAAATGAATGACTCTTATGAAACAATACAGAAAACATGAAAGGGAGACAAAAGAAGCAAAATACGGAGGACATGAATAAATGGTGATTTTAATATCAGGTAGGTGTATTTTGATGTTTTTGTACATCAAGTTCCCGACAGACAATGCCGCTACTAAGTAATACTGTGTTCTGAAATTACAGTAATATATATATATATATATATATATATGCTACCACTAAAGAAGCAATTGTCAGTCTTTCTTAGCACTGATAACTCCATGTCTACAGTTTCCCTTTCGTTTGACTATGTAATCTTTGCATTAGCCTCATTTTTTCTGCTTTCATTTGTGTACAATTAACAAGACCGGTGTGTGAAGTTTGAAGGTGAGGATTAAAATCCGAAGCAGATTGAACTCACTTTCCCAATTATTATTTAAAACTTTAACATTCAACAATGTGATGATATAATCAATAAACCGAAATTTTCATCACGTAGAACTCCATTGAGTAAACAAAATGTGGAGTTGGATCTCTCTAACAGGATGCAATATACACTGAAAAAATATTGTATTACTTGAAATGCTAATTATAGTTCATAGCTAGGTTGAAAGAGTTCGACTAACACAAAGAATCAAAGATTTAAGTGAAAGTATACAGACGACTAAACGAGAGTATCCTCTACTAATAAACATTTATAAAACTGAAGAACACAGCTTACCTCTACCATACGTCCGATATTAACGATATGAGATGTAGTTATTGGAACACCTGCATCCCCCAAAGGAAGTTCACGCTCACAAAATCTTGTTAAACTACCACCTAAGTTGAAATATCCAGCTGCTTCTCGCTGAGTTTGAAGCCATAACATGACCGTGCTTGTAAGTTTATATATGGATATTTTAGCAGACGGTCTTTCCTACAACAAAAAAAGGCGTAAAAGTGAAAGGTTGTGTGAAAAAAATCAATCTCACTAAAATAGATAAGTGAACAACGTACACACTTAAAAGACATCCTAGTTAGAAACTGTTGATGACATGGATCACAATCGTTCTCAGTGGCACAGACAAATTCCCCTTTGTGAAATACCGGATTCATTAAATCCTCATCATTCTCTGTACAATTATTCTTTCACTCGTACATTTTAGTTTACTGCAGTCTCTTTGCATTTCTTTTTTCCCCCTGTGTTTGCATGCTTTTATAAGGTGTGCAGAATTGAGCTAATTCACTTCCGTGCAAAATTCTACATTGAAAATTCAATTCCGTTTATACAGAACAGTAGGAAAGTAAAACATTTTGTAAGGAAACTGATATACTGTAGTGAATGCTACTTCTAAATACTGTATACAGTAGTGTTACCATAATTTGTATCAACGGAAAAGTCACTGTAGAAGCAATACAAAGAGGTTACAACTCTGAGGACCTAATACATGACAGCTGATGAAGTACAAAAAAATTCCTATTACAGAAAGGCTGATTTTATTCGGAAATAGTAGAATAAATATAAGTTTATGCTGACTGTAATTACCTACAACAGATCTATCCTCGCCAGTTTCGTTCTCCTCAGCGCTATGCTTCCACCTTAAAAAGTTTTAGCATTACAAATTCCCTTTTAACTCCTTTTCCGAATACAATAAAAGTGTGAAATCGAAGATCCTAATCTGTAAATAAACAAACTACTCATCGACGCAATAAGCCATTCTAGTATGCATCAAACTCTGTATAAACACAAGGCACATGTACACGATATAGCCCTCTTTGACCAATCTACTGAGAGGAAATAATTACATTCCAACTTCCATTGGAAGGGGAAAATTTCATAAAATCTAACATATGCTTTATATTTTACTAGTGGCTTGAAAACTAATACATACAACTGACTCGAACTTTTCATTTGTCCCTCCTTCTACCTACTAAGTGAAATGCAACATGCCCGATTAGGAATTGAGAACAGGTGTTTATTTGTTTCCCGTACGCATATACTTCAAAATGGAAAATCATTTTCTGAGTAACCATATGACATCAGTGAGGTGATTACAAAAACAGATATTTCTTTTTCAAAATTGCAATTGCCTAACATCTAAGTGGTTGGATGGCAGACAACAAAAGTATCACAGAGAAATGATCCACTTACTCAAGTACTTTAATAATTACACTTATTTTCTAGATGCTGATGAAATTTAGGCAGTAATGGAGAAACCAGCCTGGGGGTTTTAAACGTTTAATACCCCTATGTTATATGAATGTAAATAACTAATTATCGCCTGACTTCACATATTAAAATAACTGGAACAGTAAAACTAGGAAAGTATTAGGATCATCACAAAAAGTATACCAGTGACTAATAGTCTAAGCACAAGTGAGCGCGTTTTGATCAAGAACAATTAGTTGTGCAAGGAGGATATGAACGCTAGAATGACAATAGCTTAAAACAGTGAAAAACATATTTCACTCCAAAGCCTCAGGATGGTCGGGGGTGGGTGCCTTGCGCTGCGGGTTGGCCACCCCTCCGCACACCTCTTGAAATGCTCCCATATGACCGGGCGTCTTACATAGCCTCTCCTGAGGAAGTCCTACTCACTGCCTTCACGTGGCGGAGGTGTTTTTCACCAAAGTGAGAGGGCGAAAGCGGATGCCCGGCGCTCTTCACCGGGTTGACTGTCCATTGGATGACAGTCTAGGGGAGATGGCTAAACCCTGATTCCAAACCTCCAACGACTGGCGTATGAAGCTCACTGGAGCTCATCGGCAGACGTATGGACAAAGGGCCTGTTGGATGTCCTGGATGTCTGGCCCCATTCAAAAAGGCGTATGAACCGAACTCTGGTCACCGGCTGCCAATGGATAGTGGACTCCCTACTCCACTCCTACTGCCTTGTAGGTCACACTTGGTTGTGTAAAGGCTAGAGCTGCACTCTCAAACAAAAGGCCGAGCGATTCTGGGGACATCACTCGTACCAAGTTCCCATGAAACTTCATGAACTCTCTCCAACAACGTCGATTTCGGTGGTTTGACCATGTTCTGCGCCGACCAGATGACGATCTGGTCAAATCAGTTCTAAATCCCTCGCCATTACCATCTTGGCGATGTCGCAGGGGTGGACAGCTGAAAACATGGCTTGGTACAGTCAAGGCTGATATGGAGTGCCTGGGGCTACAAACCGTCTACGGACTCCGTCTGTGGATAACCCTGTCGCAAAACCTTGCATCAGATTGCCGCGCCTGGGCACCGATGATCCGAGATGTTCATGAAGCCGGCTCATCCTCCCGTAGGAGATAGCCGAAGTAAAGTAAGTAAGCATATTTCATAGTAAAAAAAAGGATGAATAAAACTTATGACCCTTCAATATGAGGACAGAATTCGGGCACTGTAGTAGAGGACAATCCCACTATAGAATAAGTTTTTTGATCAAAAAATACACAGTGATACAGTACTACTTTCTGAAAAAGTTTAGAGCACAATTTATTACTCATGATAGTATTAAAGCGCTCACATAACTTTCAAACTTTATTTATATAATTTCATTATTTCCTATCCTTTGATTTTATTTATTGTAATATTTTCCACATCTTTGGAATTGCCGGCGCATCAGTCCTGTTACATGTGTTAGGTGTAGATTCAAAGGACGAAGATTCAGTGATCAGTCTGTCTTTCCATCTACCAATATGGTTTTTTAGTATTGTGGCTTTGTCACACCCCCGACATAGTAAAACTGTGACAGTGTCTGCATTGTGACTGCTGAGATTTCTCAGCACACTACCTACTGTGGCGCGTACTACTGGTAAGAATTATCACTAGTATATAAAGAGACGTTCATCGGCATTAAAAACATCAAATACCAGGAAGATAGATTTGACGTCAGAGAAAGCAAATTATTCAGCGTTTCGGAGAAACATGGGAGACGTGAAAAGAACACAAAGAAAGACAATATGAAGGAAGGCGGGAAGTAGCACAACACGGAAAATCTGTGCAAACGGTGATTTGAAGATAAGGTGTACATAATTTTGCCATAAAGAGATACCAAATCCCAAATAGACATTGATTCACCAGGTTTCTGGTCTTCAACCATTACACTACTACTACTATCATAGAGCTGTATTGCCATATCATGCTAATATTATGGAGCTATGGTGCTCAACTTCCAACCAGTAGGTGGTCATGAGTTCGAGGTCTGAGCAGCCCCGGGTAGTATACCCAGCCTTCACACAATACTTGTGGCTCATCACCAAATGCATAGAATTGCAAGCGGTTGTTGAGTAGCTACTCACTGGGTTTGTTGAAATCTTTCAACACTTGAATACAGTAGGTAAATAAAAAGCGAGTGTTTCTATTACTACTTTTCATAAACTCAGTCAACTAATGCGATTTTATTAGATTTTTTCTCAATCAAAACACCAATGCCTCACTTCACTAACCAATCTGTTTAGTAATTTCACAACAGAAAATACTTATGCAACAGACATAAATTACAATCGATAATCACTGAGAAATTGTGACCAACAATATCAAAATGATAGGAAGCACAGACGATAGATGGTAAGAGTTCCAATAGCCTACGGAGAAAAACGATTCTATATTTCCATGCAAACATATACAAAACCTGGTACTCAAGAGAATCAGCGATTAACAAACATATTAATTTTAGACCAAATTTATCAACTAACAGAAAGTAAATCACGTGACGAGAAAGTTCAAAATCCAAGTCAATAAAAAATGATCAATACAGATGTAAATCGACTACCAGTCAGGAAGATGGTTGCCAGGAGACACAATTCTATCATTCATGGGGAATTTAAATCAGTTCATTTTATGCTAAAACTTGCTCTGTCCAGAAGGACGACGAAAGCTCCGCAATTAAACCAACCAGCTCAGCGAACACAACTAATCGCAAAGTGAAAAATGTTCAAAAAATTATTCCTAACGATTATTTCAGAACAGAAGCAACAATACTACAATGGTGTAACAGTAGATAAGAATATTATAGATGTCACAAACATACAATTAAATTGACGAATAGAGACTTAGGGATGATGATTAGTTCTAGAGGAAATGATATGTAACGCGACTGTGTACCAGTTTTATTTTACTCTCCAAGATCAAAATAAAACTAATAAGACAAATACTGGCAATCACTTTCTGTTATGTATGAAAAAGTATGACTACTTATCTGAAATATAAGTACTATAGTTAAGTTAGCCAGTGAATATTTTCATTACAAAATAAGAAGTGACATAATTCCATGAAAGAATATTCTTTCTCCACTTATCAGTGTTTTCACACTCATAATGGATATATCTTTAATCAAATATAATTTTACATATATATATTACAAACTTACGACGACATCAATGACATGAATTGAATCCCAACAACCACTGGCTAGTTTGGCATCACCAGCTTTTTTGATCAGGATAACCCCAGCAAATCCATGATCCATATCCCATAGATAAACTGAAGATATTCCACCTTCGTAATACCTAAATTTCAAAAGTGGAAACAAGGTTTAACAAGAATACTAACATGGGTACAGCACTTCAAAAATAGTTATTTTTTGGTACATACTGCAATGAAAATAAGGGGAGAAAAATTCCTTGCACTTATCGTAGAGGAAAGCCTGTTAACCCACATGTATAGATTTAGATATACATCTGGTAAAATCATAAAGCTTAATATTCATTACGATTATCGAATTCTGAGAAGTTACATTTACTCTCTATTGGGTTTTCCTTTAATAGATCAGTACTCATAAGCCCTTATATGATCAATATTTCAATCTTACCAATTAGTATCGTTGAAAAAATTTGCCACAATACACCAGTGAAAAAAGCGATTCTTTTCAACTAAAGCCATTAGGAAGGATGTTGTGGTGTACGGCATTAATGTTCAGATTTATCAAAGAAACGAAAGAGTCCTAAGACTCCATTAGCCAAAACTTCGGAAAAGGTCCAGTGATTATGCACCCCTCTCACGCTATATATATATATATATATATATGCATATGAAAGACGAAATCCTTACTGAGAGATCAGTTAGTCCTCTGTTCATACATGACGTCTTGCATAAGCCTTGAATTAAAGTCCTGAAATAGAAAAGAACATCTGCCCTTTGGTTTTAATGGTTTATATAGCTGATATTGGTTCGTAATGAAGGTTGCTACGATATAAACACTAACTCACATAATTGGGAGCAAAATATACCTCAGTATAGGTCTGATATGAGACACGATTCACCTAAATATAACCAAAGATGTATCATGGAAATGAATGAAGGAAGAATTTTTGATAGTCCATAGTGATTGTCCACATATTACATCTTAATTACACAACTTCATAATGTAGTATGTCGAATGAGTTAGAGAATCTCCCGAAAATTCACTGTGTTGACGAATACGCAAATTAAAATGAATGCAAATAGAATATGGAGCCGTAAACACTTGGGTTTTTCATAAAAATGTACTTGGAAGAACTCTGCGAAGGTTATTAAAGTGTAGCACGAAATTCCGCATAATCTTCTCATAAAAAAAGTAAGACACGTGCTAAGGTTTGAAATTTTTTTAACAATAGCATTAAATATCAGAATAAATCTGACTTATTGATATAAAATAAACTAAAAAAGTACTTGACGCATTTTTTATAAAGTACACAAAAGAATCATTAATTAACATAATTAATAAGAAACAACAATATTTCAGAAGCCACACTAATACACAAAGATGAAATCATAAACATAAAGTTGTTCTATAGGATCATTCAAATGAAATTGCTAAAATTTGTGATATTTTGAATAAGAGCTTAATCCTACCCTTAAGATATTCGCCGATAATTCCAGTAGGACTGAAGGCGAGTAGTGTTACATAGGGTACATTAACCACACAGAACAAGTGAACATTGTCTCATACCAATCACACTTATGAGCTCAAGTTAATACCTCAAGGTTATGCATTCTTGCTGGTTACACAGGCACTTGTAGGATCGCTTTCTTACAATAACCCAGTAATCATTACAGTTAACATTTCAGACATATTACATTTTAAAATTCATATCACACAACTTCTAATGCATAGGGTAGAATTCTCACTGTGGCTTAAACAAAGTTAATATACATAAAAAGATCATACATGATATAAAAAAGGTTTTAACTCTGTAAATAGAATAATTTAATTACGAAAGCCCCACAATTTGTTAGTCTGTTATTACCTACACCTTATGAACAAATAACAAGCTGCATATTTGTATACTGAGATTCCAAACACATCTGTCTTAATCGTATTAAAACTCTTATCCACTTCCCTAAAATAAATCATGTGATATTATTCTTAATCAGTAATCCGGTGGTGTGCGCATATCTCCCACACAGTTTAGCTGTGTAGCCTCACTCCAGCACTGCAATTACTCTGTTCTCAAGTATTTTAAATCTTTCCACCCTAAATTCTTCGGATTCTGTAGCGAGTGGAAATATAGAGAATAGTTAAACTTCTTCCTGGCAGCGACATACCGACTTTAACCTCGCCTAGATTACTAGGTCACTAGTATTCTAGCCGGTCCCAAGCCCGGATAAAGAGGGAGGGTTGGGGCGTGGTGCTAGCAACTCCACCCCCAAAACTTAACCAAATTGCTACTAAAACTTCAACGCACAAATATATTCAAAATTCTAAAATTACAAATAGTGACCTTATTTTTCGCTGGAATCGGGGAAGTGAAATGACGCGGGCTGGTGAAAGCCTTCGGGAAGCCAGTCAGCCGATGTGCCTTCTTTCGATGAAAGCGAAAATAAGGATGGGGACGTGGAATGTTCGTACAATGTACGAAGCTGGGAAGGCTGCTCAGGTAGCCGCAGAAATGAGGAGATATAAAATAGAAGTGTTGGGAATCTGCGAGAGCAGATGGAACGGATGTGGAAGGAGCCAACTATCAACTGGAGAGACAATAATCTACTCCGGTAACCCAGAGGACAATCACGAGCACACCGAGGGAGTGGCCATCATGATGTCACCAACAGCAGCTAAAGCTCTCATGCAGTGGGAACCAATCTCCTCCAGGATAATGACAGCCAGGTTCAACTCAAAAGGAAGGAAGGTTACAATCATTCAATGCTACGCGCCTACAAACGTCTCAGAAAAAGAGAAGAAGGAGGATTTCTACAGTCAACTACAAACAGTAATGGACAACGTCCCAAAGAGCGATATCAAAATCCTGATGGGCGACATGAATGCGAAACTGGGAGGAGACAATACAGGAAGAGAACTCACCATGGGTCGTGAGGCCCTCGGTGAAATGAACGAAAATGGTGAACTCTTCTCAGACTTCTGTGCCTTCAATGATTTGGTGATTGGTGGCAGTGTGTTCAAACACAGGGATATACACAAGGCAACATGGATTTCACCAGATGGACACACCAAAAACCAGATAGACTTCATTTCAATCTCAAGGAAGTGGAGACGGAGTCTACTGGACACAAGATCGAGGAGAGGAGCAGATGTGGGTTCAGACCACTATCTAGTACAAGGGACTTTCAGGGTGAAGCTGAAAACCTCGAGAATACCTGGGGATAGGCCACAATGCAAGTTCAACACTCACAAACTGAAGGACACAATCACACAGGACATTTTCACTGCAACTGTCAGAGCAAAGCAGGAAACACTACGTGGCACCACTGAGGAATCATCCGTGGAAGACCATTGGAACTCTCTGAAGGTAATTTTCAACGAAACGTGCTCAACGGTTTTAGGAAGAAAGAAGAAACAAGACAAGGAATGGCTCTCAACAGACACTTGGAAACTAATAGAGGAGAGGAGAAAGGTGAAAGAAAAAATGATTCAATGCAAAGATGGACAAGAGAAAGAGACGCTGAACTCAACTTACACAGCACTGGACAAAGAAGTGAAGAAGAGTGCCAGGAAGGACAAAAGACAATTCTACGACAACCTGGCCACTGAAGCTGAGAAGGCAGCAGGCAAAAGGGACCTGAGGACACTATATCAGATAACCAAGTCTCTATCCGGGAAGAGATCAACACAAGTGAAACCTATAAAAGACAGCCAAGGGAACCCAATTACCAAAGAAGAAAGACAGATTAAACAATGGGCGGACCACTTCAAAGGACTCTTGAACCGACCACCACCTACAACCCGTCCAGTAATACCAACAACAGCACGTACACAACTGCAAGTTGACACCAATCCTCCAACGAAAACTGAAGTCATGAATGCAATCAAGCTTCTGAAAGCTGGAAAAGCAGCTGGACCAGATGGAATACCCCCGGAAGCACTGAAAGCGGACCCAGAAACGACGGCAGATATGCTGACTCCATTATTGCAAAAGATCTGGAAAGAGGGAAAAGTGCCTACTGACTGGAGGAAAGGTTACTTGGTGAAACTACCAAAGAAGGGCGACCTGGGACTCTGCAAGAACTGGCGAGGAATCATGCTCCTGTCGACACCAAGTAAAATCCTGAGTCGCATCATCCTGGAGAGAATCAAGGACGCGCTGGATACAGAACTCCGACCAGAACAAGCTGGATTCAGGAAAGGCAAATCATGTTCTGACCAAATTGCAACTATACGCATTATCATCGAACAAAGCATGGAATGGCAATCAAACCTCTACCTCAACTTCATAGACTTTGAGAAGGCCTTCGACAGCGTTGACCGCGAAGTAATTTGGAAACTACTCGAGTACTACGCCGTACCCCAAATATTCATCAACCTTATTCAACAACTGTACGACAACGGTACATGTCAAGTGATCCACAACGGAAAACTCAGCGAAGCGTTTGGAGTAAACACAGGAGTCAGACAAGGGTGCTTATTATCACCAATGATATTCCTAATTGTGGTGGACTGGGTTATGCGTCAGACAGTGGGAAACGAGAAGACAGGGATATCCTGGACCGACGTGAAGAACCTAGAAGACCTGGATTTCGCCCTTGGATGATTTATGTTTGATGTCACACAAAATCGAAGACTTACAAGCAAAAACCGACAAACTGGTCGAAGAAGCAGCAAAGACAGGACTCCAGGTGAACATAGACAAGACGGAGGTTATGAAAATAACCAACCAACAACAGCAGCAACATCCAGTGCCAATCACCATCAACGGGAGGGATTTGAAAGAGGTTACTTCTTTCACTTATCTGGGGAGCATTGTCTCAACCACAGGAGGAACGGACGAGGATGTCAAATCGAGAATCGGGAAGGCGAGAAACACATTCATCAACCTGAAACCAATCTGGAAATCTTCGTCACTCACCATCAACAACAAAATTCGGATTTTCAATACAAACGTGAAGTCAATTTTGCTTTACGGATCAGAAACTTGGCGAGTCACCAAGAATATTTTCAACAGGTTGCAGACCTTTATCAACAACTGTCTT
>OX235272.1:65063656-65150886 GCA_944472155.2 Trichobilharzia szidati
TCGCCAATTGTTGCCATCTTTTCTCGGTACCATATGCGGTGGGGACGCCCACGAGCTATTCGATGGTCGAATTATGCCAAGGGTGAGCATATGGTCGAACTCATTTCCAGCGAGTCGTAGTTTGTCAGGAGCAACTCGTCGTGCTTTAGATGTCACGGGTTGTCCTGAGGTTACGATACGGTGAATAACATTGCCGGTTATGCACGGCAGATCGTTATACGGGCAATAAGTTCCGAGTGCTTATCAACAATCGGTTGGAAAGCTGGATCAAAGATTGCCTTCTTCTTAACGAGTGACAAGCTATGGCCTACGTAGGTGATGCCTTTGATAGACGGTCTAGTAGTACTGTCTATCAGTCGTTTTCGTGGACGTCTACGTGTAAATCATGATGATTAAGTAGGTCCGTGCCAATGATGGGCATTGTGATGTCAGCGATAAGTAGAATCCACTGAATAGGTTTGCCTAAACCTACGTTTAGATAGACATATTTTCTACCGAAGTTTGTAGTTGGTTTTCCATTTGCAGCCTGTAAGTTTAAGGTAGGTTCCTTCTGTCAATCTGCCGTTGTAGCAGGAAAGACGCCGACTTCGGCGCCTGTGTCGACTAAGTATCGTGTCTGGCTGACCACATCACGGATGTAAAGTAGGTGACTAGTGCCACTGGCGACGGTTTCCACTAACACTTTGAGACATTGCCGAAGTTACAAGGTTTTCGCCAACATTTCGCTTCCTGGCCATAGGCGTTGTGATACCAAAACCAGTCAGGTTTTTTAGTGAACTTGGGTTGGATTTAGATCGACCACGTGAGTTTCGCCGCTGAGGAAGGTTAGGACGACGATTAGAAGAATTACAGGATATGTTTGACCTAAGTAGCTACTGGACAGAGTTGCATAACTCTCTCACTGCCGTGTCCCTATTAGCAGTGTGTTTGGCAACTGACCATATTTCATTAACTGGCCGTTTAGTTATTCCTAGAATTTTATTTGCAGAAACAGCTAAATCATCTATAATAACACCCTGAAGTGTCGCCAGCACAGCCTGTAATGGCTGTGGCAGTTTGGATAAGAACAGTTCTCTGAAAAGTCCTTCATTAAACTGATGGTGGCCAATAACTTCCCTCATTCTTGTTAGCATGCTCACGACTGACTGATCATCTAACTCCACGTTGCGAAATAGTTCATCAAGACGTTGTCGATCCATGAGAACTGTTCTCCTTAGGAGCGTTGCTTTAAGTAGCTCATACGAGTTGTCTATCTCCGGGCTCGACATCTGCACAGTTACTTATTTGCTGAATTCCCGCGGTAAGGCGTGAACAACTGTAAGGAATTGTGAACGTTGATCGGTTATCCCACGCTCACTAAAATCAGACTCAGCTATATGAAACCATGTTTCAACATTATCTGGCCAAAATGGTACAAGCTGAATGGTTTTGGCAGTTGAGCGAATACGAATGACCTTAGGACTAGGATCACTCATAGCGAAATATATATAGTTTAAGAACAGTACAGAAACAAATACAAAATGGAACGAACTCACCGGATTTGTCTGTGTATTTACCAAAGATGAAGTTCGCGGTTGGGCTCACCAGTTTAGAGGCTGACGGTATTGACGTTCACGAATAGTACAACGTTTACTAACGCAAAATCTAATATCCACAACTTCTATAGTATTCGTTCCGCGTAGATCAAAGGCAAAGCAAAACACAAGAATTGATCGTCCGAATTGCGAGATATATTTCGGGATCAAATCGGAGCGCGAGATGATTGCTTAGCCAGCTAGGGATCGTGCACGAACGAACGAACGAACGACTTGACACGATGGAGCACCAAATGGCGTGGATGCTTGACTGGAAGCCTTCAGCTAAACAAGTTGACTAAAACAGTGAGGGTCAACATCCAATATTCAATGATGAGTGCTATGGCCAATAATTTTGGAGAATTATTTACCGCTACATTATAAAAACTGGGCATTTGAAAACTATGTAATCCAGTATGAAATCTGTTAAATATATCACCCATATATCCGGCAGGTAAGACTGATTCATGGCTATCTGAAATATAAATATGATAGTTGAATATGTAGTAGTTTGTACAGGCCTTTCGCTAAGGTCTCTCACTTTAAAATGACACTGTAGAAGTAGCTTATTATTATTATACGTCATCATGAAATACTTTATGGAAAGTAATACTGCAAAATCTCTGGGAAATATCTGAAGAGCCTTTGTTGGTGAAGTCTTTATTCTTGACAGATAATCACCAAGACTTTTCCGATTTTCTCTCCACCTCTCTCTTATAGATCAGCATGCTTTTAAATGAAATTATGCACTTTTTTCTATTATTTCCCGCCATTTATTTTTTTAAAAGGCCGCATAAATTCATGATAACAGCTTATCAACGAATCAGCTATGCTTAAAGAACTCATCAGCAAGTAAGTGGAATGACTTCCTGATACCACTTACAAGTGCTAGGTTAGTGATTCCGATGCAACTTTATGCAGACCTTTACCGTGCCCACTTAATTTTGACGGATACATGTTTTCATTTTTCGTCTAGGAGTGTTGTTCCAAAAAGAATAATTTTGTCTGATAAAATGCAGGATTAATATACACTAGAAATTTGATGTTTTGTTACTTTCTAATGCTTGTGGAGTTTCCAGTGAAATAATGTTACTGAATGCTAATTTGAGTAGTAGTTGACCTAAGCCTTAAGTACGTTTGGTCGTTACTGTAAAAATAATATACACTTCATATAAACTTACCTATTTATATGAAATATGGATTATAAATTGTTCATAGGAAAAAAATCGTAAGATCGAATTACTTCAATGTGCTTGGGAGCGTAATCTCTGTAATACGTCAAGTCTAGCAGTGGACTACGAAGGTATGCGCAATAACCAAGTTCACTACAAGCAAACAGTAAAATGCTTCTACATAAACTGCATAAATACATCAGTAAAGCCATCAGTTGCAGCAACAGCTAGTCATCTCAACAAAATGAATAAGTAAGGTGAACTTCTAGGGAACTAATTAGTTAAGTTGCTTGGACGACTTCGAACTCTATTCCAGTTTGTTTCGACTAGAAATAACGCTCACGATTTATGTGTGACTGTCTCTCTTGCTAGACATGAGCTTTGGCCACACTACCTGCTGACTGTTTAGCCTAGCCCACCTAATCTGTTGTCCAAACTGTTCTTAACGCTGCCTCAACTAGTGAAGGGTGGCACAGTGGTTAGAACTCTCACCGACCATGCACATGGTCCGGGGTTCGATACCCTGCCGGCGCACACCCGATATCTATGGTCGGCCTGAATTTGGGCTACCGATATCAATGCTGAAAATTCCACACTTGTACTGAAAATACGGTGTGGAATCAAGCTGTAAATCAAAAAAAAAATAAAACACTCAAGGCTACTAGGAAGTGTATCTGTTGACGGTGATTTGAAGACAATCGCAGGAGCGAGACAGACCTTCATTGATCTTAAACCAGTGTAGAAATTGACTGCGCTCACCATGAAGAGCACGACCCAGGTCTTCAACACTAATGCTAGGTCAGCCATTACTTCTGTACGCTTCACAGATCTGCAGCGCCGTGAAAAGTACTTCCAACAAGCATACATTCATCAACAGCTATCTTCTCTGGTTGGATACTTAAAATCAAGTAAACCTCCAGAAAAAAGATGGCCAGAAAGTAACTCTGTTATTGAAGAAACCATGAACCCTTCATTCAGCAAACATGCAGGAGAAAATCGAAAGGGACTGGACATAGGTTGAAAAAGGTGTAAAGTAATATCACATGCCAGGTCCTCCTGTGGATATGAATGGGTGTGGGTCCTAGGGTAACATGAGGGAAATCGTGTAAGGTGGAGATGAAAGTCAATAGGCGATCGTGGAGCCAGATGAAGGAAACTTCAGAGAACACGACAAAATTACAATGTACTTTTGAAGCTCTATGTTCCAATTGAAAGGCAAGGGATTCATAACGATAATCTCAACAAAGTTCTATAAACCTGGAGAACAGATGATATCTTAGTTCCTACTTCTGTACTATCAAGAAAACTAATGCATAATGCCAACAATAGCCGTAAGTACTGCAGTTATTGTAAGCGATTTGATTGTTATTACCAACTAAATTCAATTGTTGCTCCTAACCTTGCCGGAACTCCAAATGTCGACGACCAATGATATGACGTGAAAGTTATGTCCCTGAAGTCGTTGGTTTCGTACCATCTCCCCTTCTTTTTTTATTGCATTCTCATTTTGATTATAAGTGCGGAAAGTACACCTTCTCATAGTGCTAAGGGGTGGGTATTTTCCATTTAAATAAGTACTTCTTTTCAGGATACTGATAGCTAATACAGTTGATGGTTCATTTATTGGCTTAGATATCGAAAATGGAAAAGAATTATGGAAGATAGATGGCCCTCCACTTGTTTCTCAAAGCCTCAGTGACCTACAGGTATTGAAATAATTTAATATCATCGGTAATTTTTCAGCTCATGACGAAGACAAAGTCATATAACATCGTCCCATCTCTGGAAGGACAGCTTTTCTTAATGGAGAGGAGATTAACAAATGACCTGGAGTTGTCTCAGGAGGCATCGTTAAAAGCACTACCACTGAATATTGATTCTTTATTTTCCTCGAATTTTATGCTCACGGAAGAGTCCATCTTAACTGGAGGACGAGACCACTCAACTTTTGCTTTCAATCCTAATGATGGAAAAGTAAGTGATTGTTGTTACACATATAAAATCAAAGTCACTGAATCAATGAATGTACCGATCTCAGAACTTGTAACACTGATTGTAGTCTTAGGTTTTCACTAAGTAGGGTCCGTACGATTGAATTTAGTCATAACAGTTTAGGTGGCTAAATGTTGACGTTGGCATGCATGTATGATTTAGTCTGTTATGTTACGTTATTACTATTTTACAGATATTCACCAACTATTACTGGTTTTCAATTCTTTTCCGTACTTTAATTTGTATTTGTTCAGCGTGCTTTACGAAACCTACTGACTGACTGGTTTCAACGTAGAACTTTGCACAGATGTGCATCAGTTCAACTTGCCACTCTCCCTCCATGTATCACACAAAGCAAGAGGAGAGAGTAGAGAGGAATTCAAAAGAGATAACAGAAGTGTAATGCTAAAAGAATAGTGACATGGAAGAACAGTAGATTTTTATTGGATATGATCAATCACGAAGACTGAATTCATCTGCGCCATTGAGAACGAATTTGAGCCATGTCACCGATTGTCTCCAGCCATCGGCTTTTACCACCCCAAGGACCCCAACCAGGAAGTTTACACCTCCCTGTGGCTTAAACTAGCTGTTGTGGATTTCATTGGCGGTTCAGTATATGTAAATGTGCTTCTTGGGACATCTAATCCAACAGAAAAAGGGAGAGTCAAAGTTCCTTTTTACGGTATACTTTACTTATACCAATTTTTTATACTTGTAGAAGTGTGCTGTCACTGGTTTTTCCATAGGCTTACATGTCGTGAAGGTTGATCAATTTATGGATTATCTGAAAGACAAGAGTATTAAGCAAATAGAGTCCAGGGGACAACTGTTTGAAATCAGTCACAGGTGGAGGTTTTGGAGATTTTTTCGTGCAGAACACCTTACCACTGGCAACGAATGACAATGTCAAGAAATACAATTTGCGGTATCACCCTTTTTTAACCTCCTCCACAGAACAAGAAGGTGGCACAGATGTTTTTGTGTTTGCTCATTGGCGCACTTCACTCGTAGCGTATCCGTATCTGCCAACAGTACGACATCGGCCTCAGACTCCTTACATAGTTTAAAAAGTACACTAGTGGCTGCTTTCAAAACGCCGGAAATACCCGCTGAGTAATGGTGAAAAAACAGCCCAGCAGAGAAAATTTTCTTATTGACAAAGCAGTCATATTTATGATTGCTGAAACAAACAGCAGTTTGTCGTTCCAGCCAAAATATCTCTCTGAGTCGTTGCAATATGCCGACCCAACTGCTACATGAGGCTAGTAGCTACCTGTTGGGCTGCAGATGAGGAGAAATAAGAGTTGAAAACAAAAACAATATCTTGTAAAAATAGTTAATAAGGTAGTAGTGTAGTCATAGACTGTTATATATCATTCACTCCTTTTCACTTACCTGCAATCAGATTGTCGTTTGAATAGTAAATTAATGAAAAAATCCCAACACTTGCCGAATTATAGTAAGTATTCCAGAAAGAGAGAGTGTATGCGATCTACTAGGCTAACTTCAGAAATATTTAAGCGTAATAGACCGATCGTTTCAATGTGGGCAATTTCGACTAGTATTAACCACAGCAATGTCAAGTTTAATGTACACTACTTTTCCCTCCTACCAAATATCTTTTTTTCTGTTTGGAAGTCATTCACTCTTACAGCTTCTTGTATTTATCACAAAAAGTAGCATATTGTGACAGAACTCATCCTTCACACCGTTCTAACTGTAGTGGTTAAGTGCATAAGTAGAACTTCTAGCTATGATTGGCAAATATTGAAAGTATTTTGTATTCCTAGAAATATCTTAGATTAAATAATATGTAAACGTCTATCAAATGAAGTAATTTCGTTGTCGCATTAGAACTTTATACTGCTAGTGCAGTAGTAAATTAGTCATCAAATCTTAAGAATGTAAAGGAGGCTCTTCAGATTTATTCTAATGATCAGATGAGTGTGTATAAACAGGCAGTTAGCCTCTTATGAGCCTATTTGAGAGATTCAACATGCATTTATAATCCAGGGCGTTACTGTTTTTCTAATTCGGCTAGTTTTCTGGTATTATATTGGTTTCATAACGCCGACAATGATAGTTCCTTTTTACAGTCTGCATAGATGTGAAGAGTTTGAGAGATGTACAGCTGGTTGAATAGATATGTGTAGAGGCAACAAAGAAGAAAGTTAATGGTAGTTACAAGAGACGCTCTGAGTTGAACTTGTGTGCAGGTGATTTAGAATTGGGATCTATTCACATTATGAAAGGTGAAGTATTCCATATTTGTGATAGTGTCTTTGCTTTATGTGTTCGGGTGTTTCGAAACTGCACTTATATTTCCAAACGACGCAGTTGAGAAGGAAGTTTTGATGGCAGTGGCACTGCTTTGTGATTTCCTAGTCTTTCTCAGGTTAATGTTCTGAAATGTGGGGTTTACACTGTACTTTCTGAATACTCTATTGTGATAAAAATATTTTCTGACTAATGAATATTTAAGGTAACCGAAATTTTTTGTCTGCTTTGGATTTTGTTTTTGGTGTCTTATTTCATTGTTTCTGTATGTTTGTTGTCTTAGCTTCTGGACTTGAATTCTGATATTTATTCTTTTGTAGATAAGATATAATTGTACGCGTGATGGATGTACCAACTCTAATATTGAAAAAAGCTTATCTGATGGAAACGTCAATGCAAATGATCCAACGATAATAGCTTACAGAGTGAATAATATAGTGCGCGCAATTAATGCTCCAACGGGAGTTGAGAAATGGAATATGAGTGTTCATAAATATGATCTTTGCTTATTAACCGATGGGATTCCTGCACCAATTAATGCTGTTCAAAAGCCATTACCCCTTTGTAACGTACCTTTGGATTCTCCAGTAAGTTTTTTGTAGTGGTGTAGAATGTCTCACATGGGCATATATGAGCGTACCAGTTTTTTGGAGAAGTGTCTGTTTGATAACTTAGTGTAGTGTTTGTAAGTAATTCATCAGTACTAAACGGTATCGTAGGCGTTTTTATATGAGTACAGTTTACACTGAAATCTGATATGCACTTTTTGGGTAAGTTAGGACTTTCTATCTGAGTGATCGCTCACGGGAAAATAAAACTCAGGCAATACAGCAAAGCCAATATTCCCGTCACATACTCATCTATTCAGATGTTGGAGCATTATGCAACTGAGTTATGAGTGCGACAGGTATTAGTTGAATTTTCGTACACACTCGTTCAGTTTACTAGGTTAAATTCATCTGTTTTTGTCGACATATAGGGATGATGCATTTCTACTGAAGTTGGAGATAACATATTCTGGTGAGGAAATTGTACGTATTGGAATTTTTACTACTCTGCATAAACCAGAATTATACGGTTTAATCCTCAAATAGAAAGCGTATTCAATGTCTTGATATTTAGAAAGTTAGGGTGACTTAAATCCTCAGGGTATCTGGATTGTGTACCTAGCCGAAAGAGTTTCTTAAGTTTTTATTTCACTTCGTGATTCATAATAAAGAGTAAGACAATTCGAAGCTTAAATCAAACTGATAAGTCAGCTTAGGTACAGAAATATATCAGATCAGTTTAGCACACATAAAACAAATAAACAAATACAGATGAGGACTTGTGTGAGGGAGAGCACAGTTAAGTGAAAACTGGTGGTTTTTAGGATCAGGGAGATAATAAGGAGTCGATATATGCGCCACTGTAAGCGATTTTGAACCATATCAGACACTTCTAACCGTTAACTCTTAGCACCTCAAAAACCCCAGCTTAATGATCACACCTCCCTATGTGTCTCAGACCAACTGTCTTTATGAATTCGTGTCATATTTTAATTCTGACCGTTCCTAACTGTTTTTCAACATAATCTTATTTTAGCTGACAAGCGGATGGGTTGGCATGCATGACACATTTATTATCCACATCAATCAATGGTGCTTCATATGCTAGGTGGTTGACTCACATCCTTTATGAAACACCACACAACCTCATTATGCCTTGTCATATTGCTCCAGCTGCTGCGAGGAATTGAACAAAGGCGTATGTGGTTGAAAATCTCCAATCCTTTTATATCTTGTACTTTGATTTACCATGTCCTTCAGCCGTAAAGTAGAATAGAACCAACTGCTCTGCAATATGCATGTGTAAAAAGTGACTGAATTAGTCAAATCCCAAATGAACTTTTTGTATTTGCTCTGAGATTTCACTAGAGACTAGTCCATTTGACCTGTTGTAACTTATCAAATAAGTGTTGTGGTCAATATATTCAATCATTCCACCACATGCACTTAAACTAGAACTCGGTGTAGGCCAGTCCTACATTTGAGAGGCGTTAACCACGTGCTGAGCATAGTCAGTTAGTCGAATGGCTACACCTTATACCTATCTACAAGGTGTACACGTATAAGGTATGGCAACTTTGATCAAGACGCAGTAATTCTAAGTGCTACGTTGATGGTGTTTCCTACTGGTGATTATACTTCATAAATTAAGCTAACTGTCCGAATCAGGCCTCCACATCTAGACATCCGAGTGGCCGGCATAGCGTTCACTGTTTGTTGGTCGTGGAATGGGGTGGAAAAAGTGGAGGGGTGATCAAATCATGAGGTGGAATGAAGGAAAGTTGTGTTAGGTTAGCATTTGTTAATGGATCATAACTACCTGGTTCGAGTCTGACAGATAATCCAAATCGGTGGCTTGGGACACTATCATATGTGTCTGAAAAGTAAAATCTCTTTCTGGGAACAATACGAAGTAATGATAAGTCTGCCTGTCTGTCTCCATACTGTTATTCCGTAGATTTCTTATTCCTCTTTTCACTACTTTGTCGTTTTACTATTTTCGTGAGACGCCCATACTGTGCCAATTTATGTAAGAGTAGAATTCGGTCGTTGTAGGAGAATATGTTTCTTTACCGGCCAGCCATTTGATCTTCGGTAAGGAGCCAGTGAGGGCAGCTGTTGATGAAAGTATGCAACATTTTGGAAATCGTTTTCGTGACACGCAGTGCAAGTTTATGATCCGTATAGAAGAACTGACTTGCTGACTTCACATTTATGTTAAAAAAATCCGAATCTTGTTCTTTACTCTGCCTGAGTGCAAAATATTTCAAAACTGATTTCAGAGTGATAAAGGTCTGTCTTGTCTTTCCCATTCTGACTTTGACATCTTCATCCGTTCCGCCTATAGTTGAGACGATGCTTCCTTCATAAGTGAAGGAAACAACCTCTGTTAAATCTCTCCCGTTAATGGTGATTGGTGCTGGTTGTTGTTGCTGTTGTTTGGTTATCTTCATCACCTCCGTCTCCTCTATGGTCACTTGGAGTCCTGTCATCGCCGCTAACTATGTCTGCCAGCTTGTTGGTTTTCACCTGTAAGTCTCCGAGTCTGTGTGACATTAGACATGTATCATCTGTGAAATTCAGATCTTCTAGATTCTTCTCATAAATCGTTCAGCGCACTCCTGTTTCCTCACCCCCTGTGCACAGTCTGACGCATAATCCAGTCCACCACGATTAACAATACCATCGGTGATAATAGACAGTCTTGTCTTACTCCTGTATGCACTTCGAAGGCCTCGATGAGTTTTCCGTTGCCGATCACCTGACACATGGCATTGTCACATAACCAGCTGTTGAACAAGGTTGGTAAAGATTTGGGCACTGCACGCCACAGTGTTAAAGTAATTTCCAAATTACTTCTCGGTCAACACTGTCTGTCGAAGGCCTTCTCGAAGTCGATAAATTTGAGGTAGAGAGATGTTTGACTGCCATTCTATGCTTTGTTCGGTGACGGTGCGTAAAGTTGCAGTTTGATCAGCACATGATTTGCCTTTCCTGAATGCAGCTTGTTCCGAGCTGGCGTAGTTCTGTATCCAGTGCATTCTGTATTCTCTCCAGGATGATGCGACTTAATATTTTACTTGGCGTGGGTAGATAAGAGCATTATTCCTCACCAGTTCTTGCACAGTGAGGACAAGGTCGCCTTTCTTTGGCAGTTTGACGAGGTAGCCCTTCTTCCAGTCAGTAGGTATCTTTCCTTCTTTCCAAACCTTTTGCAGTAATGGAGTTAGAATATCTGCCCTAATCTCTCGGGCTGTCTTCAGTGCTTCGGGAGGGATGCCGTCTGACACTGCTGCCTTCCCGACTGAACTTCAGTAACTTGATAGCATTCAGGATTTCTTCTTTCGTTGGAGGAGTGGTGTCCACTGGCAGGCAGTTCTGTGCGTGCTGTTGGTGGTGGTTTGAAAGATTTGTTGGTATGGGGTTGCTAGCCCCACGCCCAACCCTCCCTCTTTACCCGTGCTTGGGACCGGCTAGAAAACTAGCGGGCTATTTAACTATGCGAGGCTTAATGGCCTCGATAGTCATTATAAATTAAATAATATCACATATAAGCTATCTATAACTTACTAGATATTTCTGTGTCCTCATATTTTATGGTGGTAATTGTTTTTATACGGATTGTTTTACTGGCGATAAAAATAAACATTATTTAATTTTTGTTAATGACTACTTTTCTTCCTTAGCATGTTCGCAGTAATTTTATGGATGAGTCGTATGTCAGTATGGAGGAACCAGACTGGGATATTGGATTAGATAAACGAATAATAACAGCACGAACAAAGGACACACATGCAGAAGAATTGTGGTCATTCAACTTCACCTCCAGAATATCAAAAGCATGGATATATCGTAAAGATATACAGAATTTAAGATCATTACCATTGTTTACATGTAAGTTCTATTATCCAGAATACTGAAATATATTCATTTTAACTTGCCGATTAATGCATAAAGTATTTATTCATCTTTTAAATGGATGTTTTATCTTTGAAATCAGTGTCTAATCTTCCCTAGTCTACTATGTTAAACGATACTGTGACTACTAAAAGTCAGTGAATTAGTAACGTATCAGTACTAAGTGGAATGATTATTTCATACTGCTGTAAAGTTGAAAAGTACTCAGCACTTGGCTTGAAGATAGTTGTTCGTTGTTCTCCAGATACTTTCTACGTCAAGATTTTGTTCAACTTTCACAAATATTAAAGGATTATACATGCGTAGTTGATTTGACTAGTACAAACACTTCTTACAACTGGGGAGTAAGAATCAAGGATACAGATTTTAACACAGGTATCTACATAATCATCCCTCATTTATAGTAATTGTTGACTTGTTATTGATTATCGATAAGAACTGCTTGCATTTAATCCATTAAGTATACTGCCTTCTATTCTTTAATGTATAATCTATGTTCAGGTTAATGCTTGTAGTTTTTATATATTTTCGTTAGGGTGTGTTTAAAATCAAAGTTTTTCATATCCAGGCTTAACTAAAGTCACAAAGTCTCACGTCGTAACAAAATTCATGTTAAGCATTTAACAGGAATCGGTCACAAATAAATATACGTGTTTCACAATATAAGAGCTAGGTCTCCTGTTTTCACCATTAATGGGTTCTGAAGATTCCATTTGTTTTTGGAGTCATTTAGGAATATGCTCTGAAGCCCTTACTTGCAGAGATCGATGAGTCCTCCCTATGTATGTGTGGACACATACATAGGGAGGACTCATCGATCTCTGCAAGTAAGGGCTTCAGAGCATATACCTAAATGACTTCAAAAACAAATGGAATCTTCAGAACCCATTAATGGTGAGAACAGGAGACCTAGCTCTTCTATTGCGAAACATATTATAGAGATAGGGCATAAAATTGACGTTAACAGATCTTTTAAACCTATCTATAAAATATACATGTGTTAATTGTGTTGGTGAGTTTATACATTCAATTTGGGAGAGAAACTATAAGTACTAAACTAATGAGTTTCTTTTTGTAGGAAGTAGGTCAGCACTATCTGTAAATGTTATCCAAATTATTTTGTTCTCTAAGACCTTAAACAAAAGGTCTTGTTAATCACAAAGAAGTGGTTTTTTTACACTACTCTTAACCCATGTATTGTGTGACACATAAACATGAGGTGGTATTTCAGTGTTTAGAATATTTGTTATCATGTTTCAAAACCTATTATAATTGTACTGGTTCCTTTTTGAATTTTAGATGATAGAGCTACTGTCTTATTGATTGAAAAGTTCAATGAATTTCAAGAAAAATCTTCTGCTGTTCGTAGATTTGAAGTACTGAAGGAAAAAGGTTTGAATCTATTCAACAGAAAAAAGACTCATTCATCAACAGATAGTCAGAAAAACAAATGTGTTTCACGTGATCGCCTTATTTACCTTGGTAGTTTAAATGGTCAGCTGTATGTTCAGGTCAGTTTGTATAATAAACTTATGTGTATTTTATTGTACTTCTAGTGTTAGTGGACAACATAACTAGACCTAATTTTTTTGTTTTGCGTTCTGTATGAGGTTTAACTGTCTCCATTTAGCCTAATGCTGATTAATGTAGTATGTTTCGTTTGTTTTATGCCTTGTCCTTCTAAAGTAAATACCCCCTTGTTCATTTGTCTTGGTTACTTGACTGGAGCCTTTCTATGTATTTGTTTTTAATATCTGTGGATTTCGAATGCGATTTACAAACCTTTGAACTACTTTCTGGAGTTTCATTTCTTTCTGAAATACCTGCTTATTGTACGTTTCTACGAAAAGATTTTTTTAGCAGATCTTCCCTCATTATTTCACGTGTTATAATTTCTGAAATGCTATGTTAAGTGTGAAAAAAACCCGGTATAACTGTTCAATTAGAGAATTGTTTGTCGAGTATAATTTGCTGTTCATAACGTTTGTCGGAAAATCGGCTGAAATGATTTTTCAGACTCCCAAATTTTTCGTGCACAATACTTAACTCAGGTTATATTATTTGCAACCAAGCATCCTCATATTTGTCTGTTATGATTAAATTAAGCTCCGTCTAGGTAGAGTTAAGATTGCAGACTTTCATCAACAGCTGCCTTCGCTCCATACTGAAGATCAAACGGCCAGAAAGAATTAGCAACAAGAAACTAAGGGAACAAACCAACCAATAACTGATCGCTCAACAAATATGTAGGAGAAAGTGGAGATAGATCGGGCATAATTGAGGAGACCGCCGAATGACATCGCACGCCATGCTCTCGAGTGGAATCCCAATGGGAAGCGATGAAGGAGTCGTCCTAGGGTGACATGGAGGAGATTGTGTGAGAAAGAGATCAGAGAGTTTGGTCAGTCGTGGACTTGGCTGAAGAGGATGGCAGAAAACAGAACAAAGTGGAAATGTGTTGTTGAAGTCCTATGTTCCACTCGGAACGCAAGGGAATAATAAATAAATAATAGGTAGAGTTAGGAATCGTAGGCTTCATGGTCAGATAAATAAAATGTTATGCAGTCGAACTTTATTCTACCATATAGTATGGAAGGATTTTCTTCTTCACGCTTTCATTCAGTCGGTCATGTGTAACGTATTGGTAATTATATTTATGCAACTTCCTTATAATCTTTGGGTGGGTGATTTATTGCTAGTGCCGAAAATACTCGGAGCGCAGCTACTTCGATCACATTTCTAGTACAGCTTTTTGTTTTGGTCACACTAATGTCTAGTATATTGTTATCGCATGTAAGCGGAGCGCTATTACTCCACAATATCACGTTTATTGATTTAAAGGTCTGATAAAACATAACTTCTTAGATGAAGGCTCGGACACAGCATAATTCACTAATTTTACCTAATCATTTCATTATCAATGTCCTTAAGTATGGTATTCTCTGTGCACCGTCGAAGTAGAAAATCTTCTTGCTAGGTTGGCAGCAGCCTATGGTTGTACTTGTCTTTACAGGAGAGCAGTTAGAAGTGATCAGAAATTTCGTATACTTATGCAATTGTATGGCTTTCGGCAGCACTAAGGTAGACGAAGTTACCAACGACGTATACCGAAGACCAGAAATCATATACCTAATCTGAGCCACCGCCAGTACTGTCGCTATATTAATGTAGTCGTTAAAGATTGAGTTTACAAAACATTGATGGATGCAGTTTTACTATGTTTCTTAAATTCAATTTCTTCCAACTGAGGATGTCCTGCAACTCTGAGCGTTTGATTATTGTTATATGTAGGTTTACTTGCAACAGCATATAACTAATTTTAGAGTGAAGGGGCTCATGTTCTAGCAAAGTGGAAATCCTCTCATACGTATCACTTTAGCACACTAACTTCAGTTATCTCGGCATGTGTCACAAAGTAATCCCAACGTCTCCCATACTCTTCACTGTATACTCACCATGTGACTGTTTGTGGTTAATACATTACAGAGATCTGTATGGTAAAATTTGTCAAATTAACATCTGTTAATACTCCGCTATTTCCTCAGTGATTTCCTAAAGATTACGTGGCTAAGTAGCTCAATCGAAATCAACGATGTTCATCCTAGAGTCTGCCTCGTCTCCAATGAGCAAAGGTAATGTGGAGTAACACGTGCTCTTGTGAATGCATCAAATATGGCTACTTACCTTCTCATCTTGTTATTCTTTTGTTTCTCTTCTTTTTATATTGTTTTATTAGTTTTGACCTGTTTTTTGGTGCATATGCTGCATCAAGTTTGCTTCAATAGAAGAAAAAGAAAGGGTAATCCCAGAAATCTCATTTTTGGTCTAATTCGAGTTTTGAAATATCTTGAATAAGCATTAACTCGATCGTGTAGTATTCACTAGTTGCTGATTCGACGAAAGCATATGTTGTATCAGTCTTTTTTGCCATTCAACTTTTGAACTGTCATTGTGTAGCTATGTGACTGTGGGTCAGTGTGTGCGCTTGCTGAGCTTTCGTAGATCCAACCATCAGTAGTCTGAAAATTGTTATCATACCGCTTGTGACGGTGTTGTGACTATGTCTTACCTCTCTTTAAAAGCATACCTGAGTTTTGTTTTTACGAATCATATAAAGGTATGTTAGAATATTACTTCTCATTCGGTTACTTTAATTGCAGGTTGAAGATGGCATAGATCTTCCCAGTCCTGATATGATCAATCTTTCCAAGAGCTTATCACTACGCACAAATGGAGTACTAGATGAACCTAGTGAGCCTGGTGCCTCTTCATTGATTGGATATTATCGTGCATCTTATTCGCAAGCATCAAAAATGCAAACATTTATTCAACCTCTCCTTTCGGATGACAGTGTTGAAGATACAATTGAAAGAGTTACTGCTCTAGGATTTCCAAACAATGCAGATAACTTTAAACCTTTACTTGGCTTTGATTCAGATACTTCAGCTGAAGAAACGAAAACACAACCTTCAACTAACGAGGAGTCTAGTTATAACAATGGTCTGCCGGAACGAATATTTAGTAGTGCTAATGACTTAGTTATGCTTCTTTTACGTGCAAGCGAAATTGCTGTAAATCATTCGCCTAATGATTCTGAAGCCAGTCGTTCCCTTGGATATAGTTTGTCCAGTCATTTCATGCAGATGGCATTAGTTGCTGCGATCCTTTATTTCACTGCACAATGGATCATGAATATGAAAATTAACTATGATATACAGTAGGTCTTTTTCATTTTATGGTGTCATATTATTCTTATTATTTATTGAACGTATATAGGTGTTTGTTACATAGATCGAGTAGTGGATGTTCTAGTTTTTGTGTGGCGTGTGCTACTGATAACATTTATCAGTAGTATATAAAGAAACGTTCACCGGGGTAAAACCATCAAATGACAGGGAGATAGATTCGATGTTAGAGAAAGCAAATGATACAGCGTTGTGGAGAAACATGGGAGACGTGAAAGGAACACAAACAATCACAATATTAAGGCCAAAAGTAGCACAACACGGAGGATCTGTGCAAATGGTGATTTGAAGATAAGGTGTACATAATTTGGCTATGTAGAGAGATACCAAGTTCCAAATAAACATTCCTTTACCAAGTCTCTAGTCTTCTATCGGTACAGTTATACTTAATGCTGTGTAATAGATAGCCTAGAAAGTAGTCCACATATGCAGACACTGTATTTTTTTAAAGATTTCTTGATATTCTATAGCGCTTTCTTGAACTTTACATCAGTGGGATATTCGACAGTTGCATAGTAAAGTCCTTATCACACGTGTATGTCTGTTAGGCAGACGTGGAGGAAAGAAGTATTTCATAACGCTGTGTCGGATTTTAATGATTTCTAGATTCATTTACTTAATTTCTAGTAATTTCGGGCTTTCAGTACATACACCATTTTTCACAGAGTCAGGTTTTCTCTAGTTTAGTTTAAAATGTTAAGGATTTCTAAAGTAAAGTATTCATCAAAACATGCAAGCAAACAGCATAGCTTTCAATTAAATCTCATCAGGCTTTGCTATAACATAATTCACTACATGGGTACATATCAAATACAAACTAATCATGGTGATTTGTCAATAAAATGGTATGACGGAAGTGGTTTGCACAAGGTCATAATAAGAATAATACTATTAATAACATAGGTGAGTAATGAAGAAATATGCGGTGAGAAGAACAATAAAATAGCGTGGTTTTATAAATAAATGGTTAAACAGATCAGAAACATATCATAATATTACATAATAGCAAACTGCAAACAAGCTTAACGAAGTGAGCTTTGGAGTGCTGGATCATCTCATTTGTGTGTGTGTGATACAATGCGAGTCACACTTTTGTGCACACAGAAATTAATTATTAATCTTTAACTGTATAAACTTCAGTTTGCTTTATCTATTAGGATAGAATACAAACCAGTCAATCACCTGATTACTAATAGTAAAGCGTAAATATTACTATGCTTCAGTTTGTTTTTATTTTTGATTCATACTGCTAATGCTATTTTTAAATGTTTTCTTTACTTTATTTCCAATAATTTAGGTTAAGAAATAACTCATTCTACGAGAAAACATGTTATCTGGAATCAGTTGTTGTTCAACCAAGTAGTTCTTCGGGAAGTTCAACTGAAACAGCAGTATGTCCATCCTGTTCCACTTCAAATACTTCATCATCGTCTCCACCTAATCAGTCTGTTTCTGGTCCCTTTTATCAATCATCCTTCATATCTCCATTTGAAACAGATTTCAAATTTATACGTCGCCTTGGACGTGGTGGTTTTGGACAAGTGTTTGAAGTTGAAAATCGTTTAGACGGTTGCCGTTATGCTATCAAACGTATTAAGATGAATGATGCTGATGACGATAAAAATGTGTTTCTACGAGAAGTTAAAGGTATGCTTTAATGAAATATATGTATATATTTGTTGTCAGTTCAATACCGATGTAACAGGCGATAATTAAAGATGAAATGGAAACCTGGATCATGAACGTAATGGTTAATAATCATACTGTACTTTGATTTATCAATATTTTGTTCTTTTCTCATAGACAACCATCACACAAAGATTTCTTTCCTTGAACTGTTTTTCAATAGATTTGTTTATTTCAATAAACTACTGACGATTACCGTCGATTGTAATTCAGCTAATAGTGTAGTTCGATGTGCCACCAGGCTATGGAATTGCACTTATTGTGTGAAAGCTATTTAAGTGTATTTACTCTAGCACATGTTATAGTGTTTAAAATTGTAGCTCACTGTTTGAAATTGAGTTATCAGTGGAGGTTATCTAAACTCCTTATTAGAAAGGTTAACCAATCAACGAAATAAATAGTAAATATGATTGAGAAATTCACGCGACATCGTTAAGTCTAAGACCGTAAAATGCGTAGGTGGTTCAGTAGTAGAATGCTCTCCAATCCCGCAAATGGTTCGGGTTCGATTCCCGGTTGACACACTCCCAAACCTCGCGTATCCAGTAGTGAACTTGGCAAATAGTGTGAAGGTTGGACGCTAGGCTGGCAACCCCACCTCGTAAAAAGGCACTACCGATAATGAGACTTCAAAGCCTAAGCTTGAAGCCTTATGTTCCACTGGAAACACAAAGGAATGAAAAAAGACCATAAAATGTTCAGTATATATATATAATGGGCGACCTGCTTAAAACTTCCATCTCTCTACTGCACATATTTCTCTCGTTCGGTTTTTTATATTCGACCAAGATATGACCTTTAATGGTAATATCTACTCTTGTATGTATTTAAAATGTTTACAAGCTTCTGATTCGCAAGTTCCTAATAAACTTGAGGAAAGGCCTGATTGTGGGTAGCAACGTGTTCCAATACATGAGCTAACTGTTCTTCAGTTATGTCTTTGGGTCTCAAAATGCACTTCTGAACATCTTCCAATTGACTTTCAACTAGATATCGTGGATTTCTTGAAGAAGACAAAGCAGATATATCTATAATGGAATGGTTTTATAAATACTGTCCAGAATAAAGATGTTATTATATATATATATATTTCTGGACTATGGAAATTCATTTAGTGTATATTAGCTGTGTTTTTAGCAGTCAATATGTTATACAGATTTTAAGCTACACCTCTACCTGATGACTACCATTCAGGAGTTTTTGTCACTTTATTCTTTTCTCAGTCAACATACTTCCTATCTGGTATTCATAAAACCGCAAAAACTTTGTTTGCACAAACCTGTAGTTACGTACATATGTGTTGTTACTTATTTGATTATTTTTTGAAATATAATTTGTCGTTATTCCCATGTCACATTGAATGACAGTGTTACTAATTGCTTAAAAATTTAAGTATTACCTCAGTAGGCATAAGCAGGTTTTTTTTCAATCAATACATGTGTTTATTTGTACTTTAAAAGTATGTGTTAGCACAGGTCGTTTATTACCCAGGGAATTAGAATTTGCTGGGATTGGTGGGGAAATTTCAGTTTATTTATTGGTCTTATCACTGGGCTTTATCGATATACCAACATATTGATTAGCCTAAAAAATTTCTGCCACCTATAATAATACTTCATACATTTGATTCCCTTCACTAGCTTACAACTTAGTTCTTGCTGTGTATAAGATAACCATGTTGGGGAAGCAGAAATTGTGTTATCAGCTCTTTTCAAAAGTAAAGTTATGCTTACAAACTAATTCTGCTCTACTTTGTATAACTGAGTTGTATATTAAGTTGTTGTTGCTGTTGTCTCTCTACATCATTGCTCCCATTGATATCTGTAATATCCTGTTATTATTATTCTCCTGGGTTCCAAGTGGAACAATGGGCGTCAACAGCACATCTCTATTTCACCTTGTTCTCTGCAGTTATTTTTTATCTGGCTTCACGGTTACCCGTCAGCTTTCATTACCTATTCACACGATCTTATCATGTAAACGTTCATACCAATTATACATATCTAGTTCTTTAAACTTCACTTGTAAGAATTGGATTTGGGTTTTTTGTCTAGTGGGTTTATGGGATATATCATTTAAAAATCCAATATACACTAAGCGTGACATACCCCTGCATATCAATTATAACTGTTACACTTCAGAGTTCTATTAAAAAACTGTCCAGAAAAAACAACAACAAGGAAAGCACATAAAATGATATTAAATAAAAAAGTAAATATTTTTTTTGGGGGGGGGATTCCTTGTTTTGAACTCTAGTTAAAAAAGTTTACAGAATAACGGTTTGAAACCTCATGACTTGACACTTTTGTAGTTTGTAATGCACAGCAATACTCCTTAACAATTAGTTTTGTCGCTACTTCAAAATCTCTCCATAGAATACTTATGTGATAAGGATTAATGTTTTCTGTATGTTTTTCCTATATTAGAAAAATGTTTATCAAGACTTTTGTATTCATGCTAACTTTATGTCAGCACTCAACACGTATGGACTAATTTAAGTGTGTTGTGAAGTTGAATTAGCACGAAAATTACGATTAACAATCTTGAATTTTGCGAAAGATATTCAGACTAACCATATCTGTGAATGTTTGATCAATAAAATTCATGACGGAAAGTCAATGCATGATCAATTGCCCTGTTGGTAAAACAAGGTGATATGTGTTTTCTTCTTACACTAGTCTTTAATATATCTGTAACTGCAGAAAACTAGCAGTGGACTTTATTTTACTAGTGAAAAACACGTCACATTTATACACTTCTAGCCACATTTAAAGTCGGCTAGGTCAGCGGACAGTAAACAGTTCCGATTGGCTGGCGATCGGCCCAAGGTTAACCAATGAGACTATTCCCAGACCACAATGTGAACTAGATCTAGATTTGAGGCCGCCCCGCTTCAGTTTGCATCTTATAGATGTTGTCCATAGCACGACCTGCTTGAATCACTGAGCTATCGAAATTGCTTTCCACCAAAATGCTTAGTTTCATCTGGATTTATCATTGTTTCAATAGTTCAGTTATATCAAATGACCTATACATAAACCTGTGCACTGATTTGACTTGCTTCCAAGTAAACGCTGTGCAATTCTTCTTCTTTACACGTAAATCCTGTATGAAGAAAAAAGTATTTTGGAACTAACTACGCTGAAAATTTTTGTACCATATGTTCGCATACTGAAAGTATTGAAGAGGAAAATGTTCGTGACAGACTGCACTAATTACGAAAGTCGCATATCGATAACAGTTAGACTTCATGGGCCATTGGATTCCATCCCAGTGACTGAATATTCAACAACTTCGCCTCGTAACTTGAAGGTTCTGGGTTCAGTCCTCAGTGGGCGTTTTGGGTGGGCACTAGTGAAGAGTCCTAGACTATGACGAAATAGCTGTCCAGTACTCCCTGGTTTTTAATGGTTCCCTAACTGATATCAGCCTGTGATCAGTCTTGAAGAATCGGAAATCTTTTTATATGTATGGAACGACTGTCTTCAACTTATTATTTAACACCAAGTCGTAACCAACGATCTGCTGCTTGTAATCAAGATCAATAATTTTAGACTGTGTTATTCGGAATCCAAATTTATGTCCTATTTTTACATTGACCCAGTTTCAACTAATCAATTAATTAATTGGATTCATTTTTGCTGTTATTGTGGCAATATCTCATTCTTTCGGATATTCATAGAACGTGATTTTTATCTGCTCTGTTATGGTGGTATTGTTTTGGTAACTCAGACATACTATTGGTCCTTTCCTTAGTGTATCTTTTGATTTACTATGAATTCATGCATTCACGTAAACATAGTTAATTAGTTGGTAGTAGTAGTATCTATAATTTCCAGCTAGAGGGATGTAGGTAGAGAAGGAGAAACTATTCTACTGAGTGTTGTTTTGCTTGTTTTCATGGGAATTTTATGATAATTTTTATTTTTCATTTTGCTTTCTGATTAGCTTTGGCTACTCTCGATCATCCAGGCATAGTGCGCTATCATCGAGCTTGGAAAGAATATCCTCCAGCTGGTTGGCAGGAATCACGGGATGCTTTGGTGTTGGATTTATCGGATGACTGTACTAGTAGAAGTGGTGATAGTGGTCATGATTATGGAAATGATGAAAATCGTCTGTCAAGTGTTGTTTCCTCATCAAATTTCGATTCACGTCATTCAAGTATATCGTTAGGTGTTGAAGAAAATTCAGTAGGATCAAATGGATCTATTTCTTTCAGGTATGTCAATTGTGGTTACAACCACCTCTACTACTTCTAATGATAATGTCATGTTCATACACTATTATGTCTAGTGGACATTTAATATGTATATTTCAATTGAGATTGTTTTAAAATCAATCCTAAAGGTGTTTTATTCATTTTGTTTTCATCTTTCCTGTAGTTCTCATAAACATTGCAAGCCTAATTCGGATGATGATAGCCTTATTGTATTTGAAAATCCAGTTGGTTCTGAGAAACACTCATCTGCTAATTCAAACCTTTCCAAATATTCATTTAACAAAAGATCTGCAAGAGTACAGCTAAAACATGAAGTCAGATATACATGTTATTTATACATTCAAATGCAATTGTGTTCTCCAAAAAGTCTACGTGATTGGCTTGCTGTGCACAATGCTCCAGAATCACGCCCACGTGCCGAATTAATTTCCATGTTTCGTCAAATTGTAGACGCTGTAGCCTATTTACATAATCATTCTTTAATGCATCGTGATCTGAAACCTTCTAATATCCTTTTTGACTTAAGCAATCGTCTTAAATTGGCTGATTTCGGTTTAGTCACTTCTATGTCAGATGAAAAATCAATTCAACAGGATATGTTGCCGGTGAATTGCAGTGATCAAAATAAACAATTTTCATACCCTCAAATGACTAATGAAAACTACTTGAATACGAATAATAATGATGAGGGACATGGTAGTTTTATTGATCGTCAACTACGTCCCTTAAAAGACATCAGTACTGTGCAACAAAAGCGTGCTGTCTTTGCACGTCGACATACTGACCATGTGGGCACAGATCTGTATATGAGTCCTGAACAAGTGAGTTTTTTTTTCTAGTAAATGTAAATTGTGAAAATATTGTCTCGTAATTTGTCTCTAAATATGACTAATTTAATTAGTTCCATTCTCTATTATTATTTACTAAATGAAATCTGAGTCCTCTGTGGTGAAAGTGATATCAGAATGCAAATTTCAAGTTTCAGTGAAAAAAACTGACTTATTAGATAATTAAGTTACTTCATGTGTAATCATTGGGTGGGATATGCATTTTCTTTATAATACCTAAAATAGTTACGGATAATGATAACACTTTAACACCTTTGAATTTCTTTTTACATTTTCAGTATCTTAAATTTAATTACATTTTTATGTACTTTTTTGTCCTTCATTTTAACATTCATTTGTTGGGTTTTTAGGGATTTGATGTGTTTCAGGACTTTCGGCTTACAAGATGAGTCAGGATTTAATGACTCCTGTCAATCTACAGTATACCTCACCGATGATGCTTTATTGCAAACTGATATCTAGAATTTGTGACCCATAAGCATCTGACCCAGTAACTAAAGGTTAACGGGCTTGCTTCTTAACACGGTCCCTTGGGGGGGGGGATTGTAAGTGCTTACAAACTAAACCTAGAGAGCTGTCTAGTTCTTCTAGATTCTCTAGATTCCCAACGAGATCAACATTTTGTTTTGATATCACTCCATTTTTATGTTGTCCAGAGTTAGCTAACTCGTTATGCTACTCTTTTCTATGCGATTTTTATCATAATTCTCTGTCAAACAATCGTATTGAATAATAGGAAAGAGAGTGTAGAGATTTCATTCTCCTACTCCATAGTCGCGTACACGTTACATTTACTTAGCAACAAGACAGACATATCTCAACAAAATTTCTGTCTTGGCTATAGCTAAGGATATTCAAAAGAAATCACTCAGTGTGAAAATGATAGTTAAATAAATTACTAAAACCACAGAGTACAATAATGTTTATTAGATTATGACACGGGTTATCAAATCGATTAAAAAGTAGACCCAGATAATTTACACATTAAAAGTGAGGGCGTCAAAAAAAACTAGAAATGTGAGTATTGTTTATATCAAACACAATAAATAAGCAACCAAAAGAAATAAAGTATTACCACTTAAGAAAAAAAATGTCAGTTTTCAACAAGGTAGAAGTGGTACTTATCAATAACTTGCATTTTCATGCAGTTGGCGATGAACTACAACTATTGTGTTAGGCTTAAGATACTATGTAGAAGCCCAAACTTCAGTAGGTGGAGTGGAATTCGAAACCGTGACCCAGTGGTTGGAAGTTAAACGCCTAGACCAGTAGTTCACACCTCTGAAGTGCAATTAAATACAAATAATGGACTCCTAAAATTTTTTAAATGATGTATGTAATTAACTGGGTCCTACTAAGGGATCTCGTAATGTATTGCTGTACTAAAGGTTCTTTTTCAGATGATGCATTTTTGAAGATCTTGTGATGCAGAATGCATCTGTGGGCTGATATTGATGACTCGACTTTATTTGTTTACTTTACCAAGCTTATAAGTGATATATAGAAACACTTTAAGGAGGTTTTACTCAACAAACACGTGATGAATGTAGCTGCATAAGGACAAGTAAACAAATAAGTGCATATCTAACTGTAGACAATTTAGTTAACATTTCTTTGATAGTAATCTGCTCAGGTGATAAGCTATATGTTTTGTGGCAAAATAAAATGTTTTTTATTATTGATTTTGTCAAACGATTTTCATGATTTTTGTCTTTAACTTCATCTCCATATTCTAAGTGTGTGTGTGTGTGTGTATATTTTGTTCTTCAATACGCTTATCACATCTGAATTTGTATAAATTGTTTATCTGTACCCTCCACGTTACGTGGTTGTTTTCCATTCTTCTCGAAATTTTTCCTTGAGAATTAAGGTTCCTTACTATTACTATTCTCGGTAAAATCTTACTTTATGAAATGAATAAAAGGTCAAATTAAATGGCACATGTCCATTTTATTTTGGTAGTTTTTTTACATGATTCAACACGATATCAGGTAGTAGGATTTGAATACTCTTTAGTTCATTTACTAAGGAGTAACACCTTAATACAGTAGAGAAGTAAAAAAGTGGAGTATTGTTGGCATTTTTTTAATTGTGGAACGAAACTTTCTGATATTGGGAATTCTGCTTTTCTAGCTTTCAAATGTGTCTGTCTGTGGTTCACTGGTAAAATGCTCACCAAGCATCCACGTGGTCTCGGTTCGATTTCCGACCTACGCACCTCAATCTCCTACTTAGTTTATTAACCCAGCAAGGCAGATTAGGTTAGGCCTAAGGCTAGCGACCGCACCTAACAAAAAAAATCAACCAACACCACTTCTGCTGAATCTTCAAAGCTCAATCTTGAAGCTCTATGTTCCACTCGGGACGCGAATGAATGAAAGAAAAAAGATGTCTCTCCAGTGACCTACATAATATCAACTGTTTCTGTACTCTGGTGCTAGTTAGAACTAACTAATGGGGAGGGCAGTTCATAGTGTAGTGTGATCGTGCGATAAAAACTGGTTTTATTTGTGAAACATCAGCTAATGCATAAGGACTTCTTTGAATGAATTGAAGAAATTAATTTTGCATGTATTTGAAAGTTACTGATGATGGCGCACATACCTTTGGAATAGTTTTGTTACATGTAGCACTCAAAGACGGTTTTTCTGTGTACAACCACTTAAATGTTTTTTATAAACTTCTTTTACTGAACCTTTATCCATAAGTTAATAATGGTCAGTCAGCAATATTATTGGACGCGTCTTTCTTTCATGCATAGTAACATGATATTTTTGAGTGTCTGACTGTTATCCTTGTCGAATTAGTTTTCGTCGGTCGGTCGGTTTTCACATAGACTTTGCACATATGTGCAGTTCAAGTCGCCACACTCCATGTTGCACAAAAGGAAGAGAAGAAAGTAGGAGAAATGCATATATAGACAGTAAACAGAGGTTGAACAAAGGAATAGTAATAACGAGAACAAAACAGTTTATTGGAAATCAAGTCACAAGAGTGGATGCATCTGCCAGTGCCATAAGAACGATTTTGAGCCATTCACCAATTGTTTCCAACCATTGGTTTTTACCTCCCGAGGACCAACCGGAAGTCTACACCTTCCTACGTGGCTTAGACTAACTGTTGTGATTCATTGACTGGTGCCATGTTTTCAGTGAAACCTGAGACAAAGGCTACTCAACTCGGGGTTGTGATTGTATATTTTGCGAAGGCCCGGCCGACAAATACCTTGTCGTGGCGGTCGGGCTTGAATACTGTGGTGACCCAACAAGTTACACTGACTGGGACTCGTGTTTCTGCAGGTCTTACCATGCTAGGGAGGTTGTTTATATAGCGGTTAGACCAAAAACAGTTACTATGGGAACCGTGGGCTCCAGAATCGAATAGGATCGAATGGCGTATGAACCTGTACTGGTCACCGGCAACCATGGGAAAGTAGCTCCTGACGCTGCTCTGCTGCCTTGCGGATTAGACTCTAAGTCAAAGGTTCGGGGGTGGTCCTTTAAAACAACCACGTGCTTCGGTCTGGGCGCCTGAGCAGTACCTCAGCCTTCACACAATCAATGAAATGAAGCAACAAACTCAGTGAAACTTATTGCGCGCTCTTAACAATGCTCTCAAACAATAATGATGTTTCAAGTGACACATCTCTTTCCAACCTTACTTTCATTTTTATACACAGACTCCTTTGTTTTACTTTTGCTATTCTGGGTGACTTCATTTTCGTCAGCCTTTCGCCTTTGTCTGAATTCCCAGCCCATCTGTGCCGTTTCGAGATGTTAGTGAGTAGCCTTCAAAATGGTTGTCCCCAATGTGACACCCAACATGGATATCCTTAAACCGCGTACCGAGTTCAAGCTTGCCACCTACAATGTTTGGACACTAATGCAAACTGGACAAGAGGCAGGTTTGGTAAGAAAAATGGAAAACCTCGCTATCGATAACTACTGCATCTCGAAGACCGCATTTAAGATCCCAATGAAGTGCTTTGATTATTTTCTCCATCTGAAAGTTCGAATAGTATGTACCACCCGCGCTTGTCCGGGGGCTCTGGCATCAGCATCCAGCGTAGCAGGTGTCGGTGTCGAACTAAGAGCTAAAGCCGAAGCTGCATTACTCGACTGGATCCCCATTAACAGTCGTTTATGTGCTTTGAGGCTGGAAGGTTACATGAAAGTAAGAAGCGGTAGACCGGATAGGCGGTGCCTATTTGTTGTCTGCGCCTGTGCACAGACGGATTGCAGCCCGGATGCAATTAAGGACGAGTTTTACAACCGACTGAGCGGTCTGCTGAAACAGGCGCGCCAGGGATATATCGCAGTGCTGACTGAGGACTTCAATCCACAGATCGGGCGTCTAGGAGCGGAGGAGAGTTGTCTACGTGGTCAGTGGGGTTTACGTGGTTGCAGGTCAGATCATGTGAACCGTCTTCTGCAGCTTTGCGCAGATCACAACCTTTTTCTAGCCAGCACCAGCTTCTTCCACAGCCATCGTCGTAGCGCCACCTGGCGTCCTCCCTCTACTAATCATCCTGGACTCAGATTGATCATTTTGCTGTCAGTTTCCGGTGACGAGGATGCATACAAGACTGTTGCCTCTTCTTGAGCACTTGCTTGGACTCCGATCATGCCTTAGTGTGTGACATGTTCGTCTCGCGATTTGGTGGGGTGTCATGTGTATGTTGATGTGAGCAAACTGGTAGCACCTGCTACTTCTTTGAAATATCAGGCTGGTTTACAATCAAAGCTAGCTAGAAACCCTCCAAGTAGTATAGGTAAACATTGGCTACATTCTCAAGGCACTATGTAAATGGCGAGTGAATTCGCTTGCAGCTTAAAAGAATACTCCGCTAAAAACCACTGGGTTTCTGCGATTTCTTTGCAACTCCCGGATGAATGCCCGTCCATTCCGACAGGCAGCAAGTTCAACAACGCGCGAAAGGCGCTTGTGCGCGAGATTAGGGTGTTTATGAAACGACCGCAAAGCCTGGTGGTCAGAACGTGCACGTGAGACGGAGTCAGCAGCTGCATCTGGTAATCGTTGGAAGCTGTTCCAGCTCATCAGAGCCACTGGCAGCAAGAAATAGTGTAACGGAAGTTAGAGTTCATTAGCTGTTGGATATCGTCCCAGTGGTTTGATGATCAACGGGCTCACTTTGTAGTGTAGTCCTGGATTCGATCTCTGGTGCAGTCATGAATGCGAAATTCTGAAGAGATCCAAACCTCGAAGAAAAGTTGTCCAGTTATCCCTGATTTTCATTGGTTCTCTAACTGATATCAGTCCGTGACCGAACTTAATTATTCGCCTTCCTAAATGTTTTTGTATTTTTTCTACTTGATAGGAACGAAGTGATAGTTATGACCATAAAGTGGACATCTTTTCATTGGGATTAATCTTCTTGGAACTGTTGATTATATTCAATACATCAATGGAAAGGATTTACACCTTGACACGGGCAAAACAACAAAAACTCCCAAAGGATTTTGTCACTTTTAATCCGGTCGAAGTAAGTCTGTCTATCATTTTACCGCCGTCGTTATACGAGTTATTTGATTACTTATTTTCTGTGTACCTATGAGTGAAGAATTAGCGATGAAGTTGATTAGTGTTGTGTAGATTCACAGTGCTTCCTCATTCTGCACACTAGGTGACAGGGTTAAACTCACTTCACCTACTTCAGCATTTCTTATTCTCGTATGGAAAACAATTTACAGTTTCTATATCTCGGTAGCATATTGTGTGTCGACTACAAGTAGTAGTACACTGTTCACAAGATATGCTAAAATAGTTGAAAAATTGAATATGAACAGGAATAGCACAGAAACAAAAATGAGTGAATTTCACGTACGAGTTGAATAAAACAAACAAAAGTTGTATTTAATAAAATAATAAAATGTGGAACTTGAAATTGAATTCAAGGTTGGAGAAGTGAGAAGTTTCTTTTGTGTGGATAGATCGGGTTTGTTCATGTGGAATACTAGGTCTTCAACGGTGCAAATAATTCAGTGCGTCTACCGTATTTATGCACGTTTCTAATTGATGATTTGTTTCTCAAGGATGAATGACTGTTTGTTAAGTTTGCTGAATTTCTCCAGGAATATGGTTGACAATAATGAGTACTTGACAATCGCCAAGTAAATTTACCCTGACTGGAGCTGATCACTTCTAAACGACTCATACATAAATATTGGGAACGTGTATTTGCAAACGAGCGAGGGAGACGTACTCTGATCACATGTTTATAATTACAATGGTCAAGGAAAAAAGTATCGCGAACTAATTATGTGCTGCAACACTGGGTCGATCAGTGAGCAGCCATTATACGTGGAAAAATCCTATTGGTTATTATCTGATTAACTTTTAGGCGTTTATCAATGTGATGAATATGATTGGTTGGTTGCCTGATTATTTTAGTATAGGTGATCAATATTTGTTAAATTTAAATTCTGACGGACAGACTTGAAAAATTTACAATTACGCCACTTCTCGATCGTTTCTTACCTGTTTGCAACAATGTAGAATAATGCTTCTTACACCTTCTGAATGATTAAACTGGCATTGAACAACTTATATACGTATTACCCTATCATAGGAGCATGCACATAGGAATGGTTAAATGCTATAGTTTATCAGTTACACTATTACCTATCAAAAACAAAAGATTTCCCTTTCTTAATTAGCCTGTTGTAAAGGCCATTACGTAGGACGAACTTGAATATATATCAAAAGCAAAAGTGTTAGTAGGAGTTCATTGTATTTCGCAGATTCAGACCAATTGCTCATCATCTAAATAAATTTATCATGTATCGAAAATATAAAACTACACAAACAAAAACTAATTGACGGGAAGGACAGATAAGAGCACAGCCCAAAAGTAATTCAAAGACCTTGAAAATAACTAAACAGTCCTGAACAATGTTAGTCATCATTACCACCCCACCGACAGACACTAATAATCTTATGCCTCATCCTTTTGTTATATTTATATTCATTTTTCGTTTGTGAGTTTTGTTCCTTATGGATCCGTCAGAGAAGTAGGGAGTTTGGAGTACTATGTCATTATATGATGGGTCAGTAGCTGTGATAAGTAGTGAGTGATTCAACTTTCTGAGCAGTTGATAAAAGGCTTAACTATATTTTTGAGAACAACATGATCCTTCATTTTCGTTGACCAGTTGGTTTTGCGTTACGTATTTGTTATACAGTGATATAGGCGTGTATAATAGAGGGTTATAAATACAAAAAGTGTTTACAGATAAATCTGTTGAATTAGGCAGATATTTTTCAAACAAAAGTTTAGTAGTATTCATTTATAGTAAGGTAGAAGTGTCACTTCCTACATCCTCATTGCAACCTCTATTCTTCAACTGAGCTAAAAAAATCAACCTCTTCTATGTTGATATCTGACTCATTATTATGATGTAACCAAGGTACACCATCGCTGCTCGAAGATAACAGCAGCTCTGAATGTGTTCTGAATTAAATTGACTATCAGGATTTTGATACAGTAGAATGTAACTATATTGTCCAATGCTAATTACGCTTGTCATTTTTGCTGTTATAATAAATTTCGGATATATTTCATTTACCTATGAACTTAACCATAAGTGTACTGTAATTTGTACTTGCTACACTGATCAACAGAACTAGTTAAGAAATAATTTTAGAAAACAAGTCCTTAGGTTAGTATTACGTAAATTAGCACATTAAGCTTACTGACATGATGCAATTATGCAGTTTTTGACCTCTATAAATCGTATAACCTACTGGTTATTAAATTGTCAATCTAATTATTTCTTTTCTCTGATTTGTTTTAGACTGAATTCGTTCTGAAACTTTTGGATATTGATCCATTCAATCGTCCTGAAGCTTCTGCAATTTTGGAGATTCCACTAATTAAACAATCTGCCTCATAACATAATGACTTGTCCAATAAATATCATCCAGTAAAATACAATTTTATGTTTATTTCAATTTCTCACTGCTCAAGTTTATCATTCCTTTTTTTTCTATATTTGTTTTCTGTGATCTGTAATATATACGTTTTTTGTATAAATTCTGATTTCTTACCGTATATATATCTTTGTACTATTGGAGGCTGCTCCAGAACAGATGTACTTGCCTTACATTCATTTGCAGCAATGGGCGCCGTTATTATGTCATGTCTTCCGTTAGAAAATCGCGTTTAACAATGCAAAATGCAAAGTAGTTAAAGACAATTGTCAGATAAACAAAATTCGAGGTTATAATTTGTTGTTATAGGCGTCTAAAAGCTTGTTTTTAAAAATTGATTGACTTGGTGTCCTTCTGGAGAGTATATCAGAAACCTTGTATTGGTTATGACGAATGTATTGATTATAAGCCACATGCATGTGATACATATTCTTATTTTAAGGAATAAACCATTTGCGCGTAACCAAAACCGATGATTGGAAGCTGTAGGTGATATAGAATAGAACCATTTGAATTGTGACAGATACGCTTGTCTTATTATTCACTCCATATAATTTACTAATGCGCTTCTCCTATCTCTTCTTCGTCTTCCACTTTAATTTCTACTTCATGTATAAATATGGAAGGCCGTAGTTTGAGTCGCTGTGAAACCATCGTAGATTTTGTTCTAATAGTCTGTTCAGTGTCAGTGAGTGACTTCGATTCAAAGCTGCTACATATCCGTAGTTTTGTTAAAAATGACTGATGCTCGAAGACTAACTGCGGCAGGTTAATAACCTGACGAGGAAGAGAAGAAACTCAAACGAAAATGGACTGAAAGTCTTCTTAGCAAACGTCAGTGGCGGCAAAAAGAAATAGTGCAAAATTCTGAACGCATTAAACATAACAGTACTAATAATAGGTTTATTTCTAATAGTATTTTGATACAGTGTAGGATTTTCAGCGTGTAATGTAGTTTTGCATCTAATTTTTCACTTAATGTAGTACGAGGGAAATAACAAGAGGGCATTTACACTGATGATATTGTTCAGTAAGAATATGGGTGGAAATATTAACAATGCATTGTTATGAACACAATTTTGAGTGAAATCACATAGTTTCCAGCCATGGGTTCTTAGAATTCCAAGCTCTCTGACTAGGCAGTCTACTCCTCCCTTCATGGCTAAAAACGACCGTCAGGTGCTTCATGGGCTTGACCACCGCTACCTCTTTCATTTGTCAGCTAACATTACTTGACGGGTAGGGTGGTAGCCTGGCATGCACGAAGCCTGTTCAATCCACCTCAGTAGACATAGTTTCATAACTTTGTCGATTGACTGGACTTACACCATTATACCAATTAACATGGGACATAAATCGCAAATATCTGTAGTTAAAGATGGCTAGCCTTTCCATATCTTCCACTTTCAATAACAATGTACCACAGCCATAAACGAAGACACCCAACTGCTGCGCAGTACACATATCGTTTGATCGATGGCCAGATATCACGTATACGCTAGAGGTCACGTGAACCGGCTAGTGCCACACGAACCTTTTATGTCTCTGCGGAGATTCAGTCAGAAATCAGTCCAGTGAGGTTGATGCAACTTCCAAAATAAGTGAAGCTGTAAAAACGTATCATTTCATTCCTTATCATTCACCCAGTAGTCGCACCAGTCTGGTCTTGCAGTATCATCATGTACTTGGCGGTAGCGAATTTCATGCCAAACAATCAAAGAATTCTGCTCAAGGTGTTCCGAAAACTCCGGATTTCATCAGAGTATTTAGCTAGGATGACAAAATCTGCATAAGACAAGGCTAACCCCTGTTAACAAGTCAAACCCTAAGTCGCCAAACTCAATTGGGCTAGTAGCGGTAGGTGATTCCCCAAAATTACTAACCACAGCATTAATCACTGAACATTGGATGCTGGTCATCACTGTTCAAGTCGATTTGTTTAGCTGAAAGATTACCGTCAAGCATCAATACCATCTGACACGTCCGTTCGTTCGTGCATGATCCCTAGCGAATTAGGCAATCATATCGCACTCCGATTCGGTCCCGAAATATACTTCTGTTGTTTTGCTTTGCCTTTGGTCTACGCAGAAAGAATACTATAGCAGCTGCGGGTATCAGATATTGCGTTAGTATAAATCATACTATCCGTGAACGTCAACACTCTCAACCTCTCGAGGGTCAATTTCAGGAGTGCACCTGTATCAACATTAAACTAAAATATGCACATTAGGCATTCCTGGTAGTCACCAGTGGTTCTCACCACTTCAGCTGACAACTCTGCATAAGCTCTCACGCGACTGTGTGAGTTAGATTAGAAAGGTCTACTTTCTGTGTACTCCCTTCGTGGCCGAAAATTGTCATAGTACTTTTGTGAGCTAAAATTAAGGTTTGATACACAAGGGATGCGGTCTCATGCGGTGAACTTTTTCTGCACGGAATTCTTCAGTAATATCCTGGTTACGTGATCCAAATTAAAGGGTAACAGGGACAGTAACACTTGCTGCTGCCAAAGCCAGCTAAGAGAAATGTAGCCATAGCGGAAAAGAAGGCTGAGATTACAACATCTGTGAAAGCTTTCCTCTTTGCGGAATAAACCAATCAATTACGATAATATCAATGGTTCGTTACACACCAAAATCAAAAGCCTATGATTGTGTTTAAACAACCCTGAAATGTGGTTATAAATAAATAGCTCACGTAGCAGTCTTATACGATGGAGTTGAGAAATTATATTGTTTGAACAAAGATGATAGGCTTGTAGCGGTAAATAATTCCCTAAAATTATTGACCACAGCAATCATCACTCAACATTGGATGCTGAACCTCCCTGTTTAATTCGACTTGTTTAGCTGAAGGCTTCCGGTCAAGCATCCCCGCCATTTGGTACTCCGTCGTGTCACGTGCGTGCACGATCACTAGCTAGTTAAGCACTCGACACGATTCACGATTTGGTCCCGAAATATATCTCATACTTTGGACGATCCTTTGTGGCGTTTTGCTTTGTCTTTGGTACACGAGGAACAAATACTATTGAAGTTGTTGGTATAAGATCTTGCGTTAGTATACTCCGTACAATTCGCGACTTTAATACCGTCAGCCTCTAAACTGGTGAGCCCAACCGCGAACTTCATCTTCGATAAATACGCAGATAAACCCGGTGATTTCATTCCATTTTGTATTTGTTCTTGTACTGTATTGTAATCGGCATACACTTCGTCATGAGTGATCCTAGTCCCAAGGTCATTCGTATTCGCCCAACTACCAAAGCCATTCAGCTCGTACCATATTGGTCAGATAATGCTGAATCACGGTTTCAAATAGCTGAGTCTGATTTCAGCGAACATGGATTAACTGATCAACGTTCACTGTTCCTCGCAGTTATTCACGCCTTAGAGAGGGAATTCAGCGAGTGCGTAACTGTCCAGATATCGAGCACAGAGATAGGCAACTCGTACTTGCTTAAAGCATCCCTTCTCAGGAGAAACGTTCTCACGGATCGATAGCGTCTTGATGAATAATTTCGAAACATCGATTTAGAGGATGGGTCAACCGTTAACATGCTGACAAGAATGAGAGAAGTCACTCTCCACCGTCAATTTAATGAAGGACTTTTCAGAGAACTGTTCTTATTCAAACTGCCACAGTCATTAGAGGCTGTGCTCATGGCACTTCAGGGTGTTATCGAAGACGACATAGCTGTTTCTGCAGATAAAATTCTAGAAATAACTGAACGGTCAGTTCCTGAAATATTCTCGGTGGCCAAACAGACTTCAACTAAGTATACTGCAGTGATAGAGTTATGCAACTCCATCCAGCGGATGCTTAGGTCAAACATACCTACTAATTCCTCCTACCGTCGTTCTAAATCCCCTCAACGGCGAAACACACATGGTCGATCGAAGTCCAAGCCACGTTCACTGAAAAATCTGACTGGTGTTGGTATCACAACACCTATAGCCAGGAAGTGAAATGTTGTCGTAAACCTTGTAACTTCGGCAATGTCTCATAGTCTGTGGGAAACTATCCCGCCGGCACGCGTTAGCGGCAACCGTCGCCGGTGGCACTAGCCGCCTACTTTACATCAATGATGTGATCAGCCAGACCCGATATTTTGTCGGCACAGGCGCCGAAGTCTGCGTTCTTATTGCTACAGCCGCCGATCGACAGAAGGAACCTACGTTCAACTTAAAGGCTGCAAATGGTAAACCAATTGCAACTTTTGGTAGGAAATACGTCTATCTGAACATGTTTGGATTTTTTCTCTCATTTCATATTTTGTCTGTCCTGCATACCAGTTTTCTGTTCCTTGAAATATTTATATAAACAATGATAAATGTTAATAATAGTGGAATAATTTTTTAAGAAGAAACCAAACACTCCACGCACTTAATGCGTTTAACAAAAGTAAAGCACTTGAAGGGAAAGATGTCCTATTATGGAGTTCACCGAAGATCTCACGCTAATGTCAGATACTAGGAAGCGATTACGAAAACATATATATTAAAAATTCCAATCAAAGGGCATGGAGAATTCAGTAGTGTTTGTTGTTTTACTTTATGAATCTAATAAGGTTAGCATGAGAATACTTGGTGTATTTTTAAAATTGACTCTCAGTCCGATAATTTAGCGTGGGATAAAATAGCATATGAGTTAGTCTTTTTTAGCATTTTATTTTAGTGGTTACTTACACTTCACAAAATTATCGGATCAATTTGTCAAAAAATATGTTTTAACCTGCTGGTACCAACTTTAAATTCAACTTATATATGTTTGGCTTAATTTACGTGATTGACTACACATTGAACCTCGTCTACTGTTTGGTTAAACTTTTTTGCGGCGTGACTGGAAGTGCAATTATAATATCAACAACACATTATTTCATATATTTATATAACTAAATCAATTTTTGGCCAAATAAGTGAAATTTTAACACTTTAATAGTAGATGTGAAGACCATTTTAGTAGGCAAATAATTTTTCATTGCAGCAAAAGTGGACTTCATCTTGTATGTGATAGGGTTGCTTACAAAATAATAATGAAAAACTATATAGTTTTTTAAATTCCCCATGAATGATGAAGCTGTATCTCCTGGCGAGATACACTTACAGCAGTTGCATAACAATAATTGTATACTGCCAGGAGTTGCAGCTACATCATTCATGGAGAATTTAAATGAGTTCATTTTACACTAAGACCTGCACTGAAGATTTTGTCTAGAAGGACTACGAAAGATTCGCAATTAAATCAATCAGCTCAGAGAGCACAACTAATTCAGAATTCTGAAGTCATCTTTGGGTGGTTTTGGTGTAAATCTGCTACTCGGAAAGCAATTTTTTGACTTAGAAAACTCAGACAATATTGAGTCATTATGAAATTATGTTCAGGCTACTCATGTTGTGCTTAATCAGCTTGACTTAAGTTTCATTAAGTCTGATCTGCACATGTACATTTCAAGCGAAATGTACTGTCGCAACATTGTCGGAATTTTTATTGACTCTATCAGGTGAGCCGTTAAAAGTAGCTGACCAGTCTGCATTTTCTTTTAGTTGTATGAGCGCTTATTGGGCTATGACGGTTGGTTTTCAAATCCTATTGCGGGAAGTGAGTTAGTATACGCCAACCTGGTTGCTGTTATGATGTAAGTTAGGCTCATAACATTTTGGTGCGTACTACTCTAAAGTGGAATACCCTACCGTTTTCCCATGGAACCATGCACCTTCAGACTTTATTAGGCAATAAATTTGCAACGATGGAGTGATAAAGGCATGCACACAAACAACATGAATACAGCATGATTAATAAAAAATATGGCGTTCTGTGAGTATGTTTCTATGATATATACATCTACACTTATTTAATTAAGTAAAATGTATGGTTACATAATTCAAGACACTCTGTATTTTCTTAATCATACAGCAGATATTTGAGGATTTCAGAAGGGGAAATGTGGTAGAATTTGCCTTGAGTGTCTTACTTTTCTTAATTACGTAAGTAACTCTAAATCCGTCGTCAGTTTATTATTATTACTGTTTCCCTTGGTTCTTAGAGGGACATAGGACTTCGGCCGCACGTCTCCATTGCGTTCAGTTGTTCACCAACGTTTTCACCTGGCTACACGTTTGCCCACATGCTTTCGTCTCTTCACATGACCTCCTCCACGTCAACCTCACACCGACGACCAGCTCGTCGCTTCCCGTTCCGGTTCCACTCTAGGGTCTGTCTTGTGATGTCACTTGATGGTTCTCTCAAAGTATGGCCAATCCACCTCCATTTCCTCCTGAATATTTGTAGCACGATCGGTTCCCGCTCCTAGAGATCCCTGTTGCTGTTCTTTTCTGGCCATCTGATCTCGAGTACTGAGCGGAGACAGCTGTTGATGAAGGTGTGTAGTTTGTTTGAAGTGCTTACACATTATTATCTGACTTCATTTACGACAAAATGTTGGATTTTTGCGTTTCCTAAACAGTAACTGGGAAGTAAACGACTTGTAGTTTTATTCGCCCTGTGGAAAAAAATGAATGTGATTCAAAAATAATGTGAATCAGGAACGTGAAAATAAGACATTATGTGTTATTATCTTGCTCAATTATTCACAGTGAAGTTTTCTTTACACTTGGCCAATAAAATTAAGGAGTACCAATTAAAGTCGAATACATACACTGATTAACAGACTGAAAAAGGATGGTTGTAAGGAGTAAGCTTGATTCTCTTCGAGTTCAAAAGGCATTTTTTATAGAAATGAGGAAGAACTTCAACGACCAGGATGAATGGCGTTCACTAGAGCTTTACATGCAAATGTGTGATATTTCCAATGTATACAGATCCACAGTAACGAGCAAACTGATGCATGTTTATGGGTGTAGCACAATGCATCGTTTTCACGCCCTTCCAGTGGTTTCTTTCAAAACAAAATCATTTGCAGGGAGGTAGGAAACTATGAATTACCTAGAGGCCTTTACACCCACTTTTGAAAACTACCTCCCATAATGTCACCTTTAATTTTGAGGTTCAGCGGCGAAATCTATCCCAAAGGTACAGGAAACTGTCCGTCGGCGTTGTTGGTTTGAAGATGTTGTCTATGGATCTAGATGCGACGCTATTTTCCACTTAATGTCTTCGTGGATTTCGCGATTCCTTTTAGCGTTGTTTTCCGTGCATATGTTTCAATCATTCAGGGAGTCGAGTTTTTCAGATAAATTTGTAAATCATTAGACTACCCGTCGCGCTTGTTTTTTTAAGTAGCTGACTGCAGTAACTTATTTTCCTTTGTGATAGATTGAATATCAAAGCATTAAAAAAACACATTGAAGTTGGTTCTGTCTCTAGCATAAAGTTGGTTGGTAGTTAATCACCACCGAAGCTGTGAAACAAGTTTTCAAGATCCTAGTTTGCTTCATAAAAATTGGAAGTATAACCAACGCGTCTTTTAGGAAAATGAGGTTCAATGACTTTATTCGACATTACGGAGTTTTCTGAGCTTGCTGTAAAACAGTTAGCCAAACATGATCATAGTGGGGTATCACTTTTACGCTGTCTATTTACATGCAGCTATATTAGTTTATGTCAGTCAAAAGCGCATTGGTGTACTAGCCCTTTTATTCAGTGAATATATGTAAGAGTATCAGTATTATGAAATTGAACGAAATCCTATAAAAGACAAACTGTTTCTGTAATTCAAAGATTTATGAGGAGAAAACAAAATCTAACGGAATCATTCTTTTGATTGCAAAGTTGACAATCTTAAACATTTGACAGTCTAACAGATAAATCATAATCACTGTTGATTCAAAAAAAAACAATTTGTCTTGTTAAAACTGAACACCTGGTTTTTACACAGTTAACAGCCAGATACAAGTGCCAGCGACAATTAACATGAAGATGTCTGAATGAATATAATAGCTACTGCTTAGTAACAGTCTTCGGTTCAAACGTATTCCGTCAATCATTTGTGCAACAGATGACAACATTTGAAATAATGGTACCCTCCTATAAATGCTAAAGGTTTTAGATTTGTTTATGAAGGATCTGGAGAGAAATTTGGCTATTAAAATCCTTATAAGATATTCTAGAGTTCCTTAGTTATCACACTAATGACATTTTGCAGACCTGTGCGAACCGAAAGTGTATCTTGTTATAGGATTGTGTCTTAATAAATTAAACGGCTGGTATTTGCAGTTAGATATAAGGAACCTTACTACATTATAAGTGGTAGCTTATCAGGGGTGCAAACAAATGAGTTATGTTTTGATTGGACACTAGTAACTAGTGCGACGTGTCTAGTCCTATCTTTGGTTCAGACTGAATTCTATCAGTCAGGTTTACAATGTGGCCACCATTCTAGGTAGCTCACCATCACGGTGCACTTTAAATTGTAGATATTAGATGGTCAGGAGCAATTGGCAGGAAGCCTTGGACCTAGTTTTCATGCTAGTTAGGACTCACCAGTCAGCAAAGCATATCTGCAACCTTGAGGGGACTCATGTCTCTTCTGAGATTCGAACCCGCGCTACTCAGTGCTACAGTTGGATGGCGAGTTACCTAGAATGGTGTCCACATTGCAAACCTGACTAATAGAATTCAGTCTGAACCAAACAAAGGACTAGGCACATCACATTAGTTACTAGTGTCCAATCAAAGTATCCAATACAGTCCTACAGGAAGGAGGTCAATCGCGAACCCGAATAGCTCAGTGGTAACGTCTCTGACTGCAGCACTGGGTGATGCGGGTTCGTATCTCAGAAGGGACATAATTCCCTTCGAGGTTGCAGATACGCCTTACTGATTAGTGTCAAATAGCACGAAACCTAGGTTCAAGGCTTCCTGACGATTGCCTCCAACCATCTAATATCATCAAATGAGTTATGTGTCAACTATTCATATTGCCTGTGCACTTTTAAAAGGATTAAAAAAAATTCACGAAATCATCCTAACTTAAATACACACACAAATAGAATATTAAATTTCCACTTCATTCATCTGAAAAGAAACAAAAAAATGGTTTAGTGTGAACTCTGTAATTAGAAATAATAAACAAAAGTGCTCAACTCAAGTGTATTTATCAGAAAACTTGATTTTAACTTGTGAGATGACGATATTTCTCAATGTAAAGTTACATTCCCATCACTTATATTACACTTTTATATATAAATCCCAGCGTGTTTAAGAAAAAATCAAAACAAGATTTTTTCTTAAACACGCTGGCACTAATTTAAGCAATTTATAATGAATCAATCTGACTCGGCGGTCAAATTATTCCAGGAAGTTCGTAACATCTACGGTTTGGAAACTTATAACTTTTATATACAGTCAACATAGGATTTTCCGAGGACTATATTTAAGTATATCTATGAATTAAAACAATCATGGTAGTATTAGAACAAGACATATAAGAGAACAATATTGTTTTCAATTAGATCTCATCAGGCCTAACTCTAACATACATAACTTTACAAATAAATGTTCAAATATAAACCATTCACGGTGTTTTGTCAATAGAATAATAAGATTGTGCATATAAATTGCGCAACTAGTCATAGTAATAGTAACAATAATAGTTCTATCGATAAAAAGTTCTGTGATAACAAGAATAACAAAAAAAACAGCATGATTAAGCGAACAAATGTTCGGTTAGAGGTAGCCGACAAGGGCTAGGAAAAACAAATGGACCGATTACATAATGGCTGATTGCAAAGGAAGTAAATGAAATACGTTTTAATGAAGATGTGAAAAGATTGAGGGATGATAAGAGAGGGGCTGTAAATATAAGTAAGGGGTGGTGGAGAAGTCATCAGTTGGTTAGGTCTTAGTAGGCCAAGTCAGGATAATGGCTGTAGGAATTCCTTTTGAATGCATAGTTTAGGCTTAATATTTCGAATGCCTATCGCCTCAGCTGTGTGCAGTAGACGAATACGAAGTCCACTGGAAAGATTCGGTGGGATATGATGAATTACCTTGAAAGCTTTCGTTTTCTCCACTACATGACCACTATCAACTAAGTGTGACAAGATGGAGCAAACGATTGCTTGTGTCTGTCTTTCGCCAAACCACGATGGGAGATGTTCAGTAACACGTTGGCTAAGCTGTCTAGTAGTACGCCCAACATAACTGTCACTGCAGATGCAGTTGAACCGATAAATACACACAGATGTGGCAAAACTATCTTGCTATCTATCCTTCTTTTGCTTCCAAATCATTCGTCAGCTAGAGAATGACAAACATAGGTTTGCCGCGTAAAACGTTCTTCGTGTACTTCTGGAAGGTCTCTGGAATAAAATCTCACCTGACAATTCACCATTAAATTGTAATCTAATAAATAGAGGTTTTCTGCCTGCAGTCGTAGTCTCGAGTTTTCTTTCCAATGTTTTCAATTGTTTATTTATGAAACTACTCGGATAGCCAATCTCCGTCAAGGAATCATGAATATATTCAAATTCCTTTTGTAAGTGGCCATCCATAAATATCTTTCTTGCTCTGCTCGTAAGATATTTAACATCTTTATATTTAATGTACACGTAACCAGAGAAGTGTGTGTATTGCCCCGTGAATGTGCTTTTTCTATACACACTTCTCCCAAGTGACCCATCTTCTCGCTTACTTAGCAAGACGTCCTGAAAGTGAAGTTTACTGTCCTGCTCCTCTTCACAAGTAAAAGTAAACGAAGGGTGGATGTTGTTGAATTTCGTCAGCGATTCGTCTCTGTTTGCATTCCCACCAACTAAGATAAATGTTTCGTCGACAGAACGGTAATACGTATTCAGCTCCTTGATGACATCTTTCAATCTCCCGTTTTCAAGTTTTGCGAGGAAGAAGTCAGCTTATATTGGGCCTAATGGTGAACCCATAGCTACTCCATCTACTTCTCGGTAATATGAAAAATTTACATTCATTGTGCATTTAAGCAGTAATTCTTTGAAGCTACACAGGGGAATTCTTAAGTTCATTTGCCTTTCGGGGATTTCTTGGGAGATATAATCTACCTTTACTATAAGTGGTACATTCGTGAATAGTGATGATACATCCATGGATAACATAAGTTTATCAGTAAAGTTAGTCTCGGATATTTTAGAAGGGAAGTCAGAGATATCATTAATTCTTTGTCGCATAATTTCTTTCTACTAAGGTCCCAGAATATTCACTAACCACTTTGCTCTTCTGTGAAATGGAGAGTTATACATATCCAAAACAGGGCGAAGAGGAAGACCCGGTTTGCGCACTTTGGGTAGACCGTAAAGATATGAAGTTTTGGTACCCGTTGGTTTCATAGACTCACCAAAATTTGCCTAAGCCAAGAGAGAGACAAAGGTAGAACAAACTTCTTTTGTATGCAAAGACTAGGATTGTTCTCTCAAATGCCCATGGTTCCAGCCATGTTTGAAAAGCGGGTCAAATTTTGTTCGAAAGGTTCCATTGAATGCGATTGATAACTTCGAGGGTACTTCTTCTGTTCACTTAGTAACCGTAGTCATTCAAATGAGGCAAAATAGGACTTCTTATAGATTTTACTTGGCCTTTTCCGAACCATGAAGGATGATGCTCAGTAATAGGTTTGTTGAGCTGTCTAGTTGTTCGCCCTATATATCTTTGTTCGCAAGAGTAACTAAATTTGTAAATGCACATAGAAGTGGTACAGCTAGGCAGCTTCCCTTTCGCTTGAGCAATCATAACTGATCCGCTGGAAAATAACAAACAAAGGGTGGCGGCAGTATAAATCCGTTTTATTGCTCTAGATAATCTTAGATGTAGGTAACAAAATACATTAGCGATTTTTGTTAATTTTTGCTAGCAACATAGTTAATTTAGTTTATCTTGATAATCTGTGATACCTCTGTGCATTTAATTTATGTGAAATATGCTGTTATTAAACTGTTATAAGAATAGGCTTTATTTATCTCGTGAAAGCGTTTAATTCTCTATATTAGTTAAATTCTTTATACCAGTATAATGCTAAAAATTATATTATATTACCATGTGTTATGCTATTTTATATATGAAAAATGTTTACTTATACGATCAAATTATGAAAAATAGTCATTAATAACAAGGAAAATAAGAATTTCAACCAATTTGTACGAAAATTTAGCTTACCAATTAGTCCAAATTCATTCATTCTACTCGTATTCATTTGCAATGCACTGAAGAAAGAAGACATTTACGATTTATAGTTAGTATTATTGAAAGTAATCTTATTCGTCTGTGTTTAGCTGACCATAGGTTTTATACTTGTCATCTTTTTTAATAATCAAATTACTTCACACTTCATTTTATGATAATTATTTTATTTCAGATGTAAATTTGTACTGATTACTATTCATCTGTTCCAAGCTTACGCATCTTTGTTATCATACACTCAATCAACCGCAAAGAAACACTTATGCCAATAGCTAATTCTCGACTAGAACGTTTACAATTGAAAAAACTTCTTCAGTGTGTAAATAATAAAGATGTGGATCAGATAAGAAAGTTGGTTGAACATGGAGTACCAAATATTATCAATTACAATGATCCAGATAATGGACTGACAGCGGTAATTTCTGCTGTCAAATCTGATGATATTCAAATGATTCAAGTAAGGCATAATATGAAGATAGTTAATCTTTTTAGCTACTTTTCTCTCTCGGTGCATGTACAGATATAGTAGATTTCGATGGTAAAACAGCTTTGATGACAGCAATTGAAATTGGAAATGATAAAATTGTAAAGATATTATTAGATAAAGGCGCTAACAAGAATGCAAGTGACTTCAATGAAAAGAGTAATTCTAATTTGTTTGAATTAATGGAAATAATAATTATAATAATTTCAGATGCTTTATTTTACTGCATATCACCGACAAACTCGCATTTTAAATGTCTTAATTTAATATTGGATAAAAATATGCTAATTGATAAACAGGATGTTAATGGACAAACAGCATTGTACAGTGCATGTAAAAAGTCGGTTGAAAATGAGAAGTTTATTCTTGAATTACTGGATAATGGTGCCAATCCAAACATTCGTTCTGTAAGTAATTGACTTAGATCTTTAACACTGTAACTTTTCTGTAATAAAATTAATTTGATTTGTATACTTAACGGTATTTATTGTGAAGGCTAATTCTCCCTAATTCTAACGTTTTTTGGATTTTGACAAACATTTAAATCCCTACGATTGCCTCAAAAATTTAAGGGCGGACTCAAATTAAATCTTTATAAAACTTCTCACAGAATATTTAAAAGTATCAAAACAAGGCTTTTTCGTACGTTTCGTTGTCTAAGACACAGCATCTTCAACAGATTTCTTCTATGATTACTCATGAGGTGTATTAGCTTAACTGTATCACAAAAATTGTTCGACATTACACATTACCAAAATGTATAAGTGCCTCAGTTTATTGTACATGTGAAGATTTCTGACAGTAAAAAACATGTTTTATTTAAGATTTAGAAGCTAGAGGTGTTTGCAGGTGTTAGTGAAATTGCATTTAAACACTCGTTATTGTAGATTTCAGGACACTTTTCAACAAGCTACAGGATCACAATAGCCGTCTCTGTTATGTATGAGATATTAGGACCTTGTAGACTACGAGCGAATCTAACTAATGCGCTGGCTAATCTGTCCTAATCGCACGTCAACAACAACAACAATACCGCCGGGCACGCAAGGCAAAGAAAGAAGACTGGACGTTGATACGAGAGCTTTTACTGTCTCTAACAGCAGTCGAAATGTTAAACAAAAACTCCGTATTTATACAGTTAGGAAAATCAATGTCACATTTTAAAAATATTAACAAACCATGGGAATTCAGTAATTAAAATCAATAATCATGCAGATGCGGGAAATCAATGATTATGCAAGTGTGGGAAATAAATAATGAATATTAATGAGTCACCTGTGTATATATTAGTCTCTTATTTACTTGATATAAGCCGGCTGTAGGAATTTTCATCTTTCTCGTTGGTTATGTGGAGGGTAGAATTGGTCATTTTCCATCTGCATATAGACTGCTTGATGTAAGTCATAGAGGAAACTGTTGATCGGTTTCTCTGTTATACAAATGACAAGAACAAGACGAAGACGTTAGATAGTTGGAGGCAATCGGCAGGAAGCCTTGAACCTAGGTTTCGTGCTATTTGACACTAGTCAGCAAGGCGTATCTACAACCTTGAAGGAACTCTTTGTCCCTTCTGAGATTTGAACCCGCGTCACCCAGTGCTGCAGTCAGAGACGTTACCACTGAGCTATTCGGGCACGCGATTGACCTCCTAGGCGCAAGGCTTCCTGCCGATTGCCTCCAACTATCTAACATCATCAAATCAATGTGCACCGTGATGGCGAGCTATTTAGAATGGTGGCCACATTGCAAACCTGACTGATAGAATTCAGTCTGCACCAAAGAAAGGACTAGACACGTCAAACTAGTTACTAGTGTCCAATGAAAATACAAGACGAAGACACAAACAAAGCGAAGAGGATAGCACTAAGTCGAGTAAAAGTAGAGGGACTTTTGAAAGATATTTCTCATTAATAATTTATATATATATATATATATATATTAAAAACAAAAAAGAAGAGATTGAACAAGTTTATTCTGTATACAAATCTCCGGTTTTCTATCTCGGTTTCTAAGGCTTCCGCAATACAGATGAGGAATCTCACTGAGTTTGTCGGCTTTTTAATTGACACGTAGATAAATGCAAACTTTGTCATTGAGATACTGGGATATGTTTGATTTTAAAGTAGAATCAAATTTATTTCTCTGAAAACACAAAGCATGAGATAAGTGTCTCATCATAGTTTGAGACTCCTAATTTTTAAGTCGGTTATCAGTTATCTTTGCACGAAGAAGGAAGAAAATCAATTTACACTTGAATTATTATTGTTCGTCTCTTTTATTGCCGGTGGAACATAGGACTTCAGCGACACAATTCTACAGGACTCAGTTGTCTACCGTTACATTAAAATGATTCTGCAACTGTCCACACTCTTTCATTCCTTCTCCATACGATCTCCTTCATGTCATGCTCAGACGCTCAACTTCCCATTAGGGTTGAACTTGAGAGCCTGGTGTCATTCAGTGGTCTCCTCGGTGTATGTCCAATACATCTCCATTTTCTTCTGCATATTTGTAGGGAGTTAGGCCCTTCGTTTGTTTGTTTCCATAGTTCTCGGTTGCTTATCTTTCGCAGATGGCAGGCCAATCTTTAGTATCGAACAGAGTGGACAAATGTTGATGAAAGTCTGCAGTCTGTTGAGAACTATTTTAGTAACTTACGTGCCAAGTCCCTGAACCTGTAAGGCAGAAAGTTTTGATTAAAAGAAATGTGCTTAGCATGAGACCTAAAGCTCACAAGGTATGATCATGATAAAACCCAGGTAGTGAGGTTTAAACAAAGCAGATCTTTATAATTAAATCGGTTCACAATGATAAACACATCTGTATTTATAGTACTGGAATGGGACGATTCATCATTGATTTCACTCAGATTTTATTAGTACTGAGAAATTGGGTTATAACTGGTATGATTTTGAACGGTGAATTGTGTTCCAAACGTTAATAAGTAAATAATACTGTTTCACAGTGTGATATAACTTATACACAAATTATTATGGATTATAATGTATGAATGGCTAAAGATTTGGTAGACAAAAACCAAACGGAATCTTATCACAATTTAAAACATTGCAATTCATCACATTATTATTATTTTTCCCTTGGGTTCCGAGTGGAACGTAGAGCTTCAACAACACATCTCCACTTTCTTCTATTTCCTGCCGTCCTCTTCATCTGGGTCCACGATTGACGACACTCTCTCATTTCCTCCTCGCCACACGATCTCCTCCATTTCATCCTCGGACCACCCACTCGTCGCTTCCCATTTGGACTCCACTCGAGCAACGGCTTGCATTGCGCGCGATGTCATTCGATGGTTTCCTCAATGTATGCCCGATCCATCTCCATTTTCTCCTACATATTTGTTGAGCAGTCGGCTCTTGGTTGGTTTGTTCCCACAATTTCTTGTTACTTATTCTTTCTGGCCATTTGATCTTCAATATGGAACCAGCGAGGAGGGCAGCTGTTAATGAATGTCTGCTGTAGCCTGTTGGAAATCCTTTTCGTGAAACGCAGTGCAAGTTACTGACCCATATAGAATAACTGACCGACTTGACATTTGTGTTGATTATGTGAATCTTGTTCCTTGTGCTGAGTGTAGAAGATTTACAAATTGGTTTCATCATCACATACGACATCCAGAAACTAAGAATTCACTTTGAAGCAATAACTTATCATATTTGATAACGTCAGCTTTTTGTTTCATTATGCGCAAAGTGACTGAATATAATTTCTAATAAACTGAATACTGTCAATGACAAATATTATCATTTTTGTCATAAGCTACCCTATTTTCAGAGGATGAATTCTACATGAATGCATAACATTAGATTGGTTCTTCAGTTACCTATTTGACTATATAATTTCATTTCAGGTGTGTAAGTTAGTTATTTTACGATTGATCACGACTGATATCACTTAGAGAACCATTGAAAACCAGGGAGTACTGGACAGCTGCTGTTTCATCTTGTTGGAATCATCGGCAGTACGCACCCACTTGGTTCGAACCATGACCTTCCGGTTACAAGGCAAGCTCGTATACCATTCAGCCACTGGACCCATTCAATGGCTCATTCAGCGTGAAGTAATGTGACAGTTTGTCATCAAATATTGGAAATAAAGGAGTTGTTAAAAGTAATCTATAAACTGTTTCTGATGACTTTGAAAATGATTAACAAAAGTGTTTGCAATCTGAATAGATGACTGCGGTGAACAATCAGTGAATTTTAATGAAAGCATTAAATCTTTTACGAAGTAGACTAGCATTTAAGTATTTATTCCTGTTTGATTATATAATTCCTTCGTTACGTAGAAGTGTTTATAAGTTCCTCAAATTATTTCGAATGGCTGTACACAGGGTTAAAAATTTGAATGGAAATATAAAGCAAAATATATCCAACTATTAAAATAGTTTTTCGAAAATAAATTAGTAAAAAGGTAATGCTTGAAATGTACTTGAAGTAATGTTAGCCAATTTTAAAAGCTATGAGAAGTAGAACTAAATGGTAAGTGATATTTTAAAATCACTTCAGAAATTATTAAAGCAGTATTGTAACTGTAGAAGGCGAAAACTTGGTCAAGGAATGTTTATTTGGAAATCGATATCTCTATATAGCCAAATTATGTACTCCTTATCTTCAACGCACAATTTGCACAAATCTTCGTGTTGAGGTACATCTCGCCTTCTTCATATTGTGTTTCTTTGTGTTCCTTTCACGTCTCCCATGTATCTCCACAGCACTGTACCATTTGCTTTCTCTAACATCAAATGTATCTCCTTGCTATTTGATGTTTTTTAAGCCGATGAACGTCTTTTCATATACTACTGATAAATCTTATCAGAAGCACTCACCACAATATGATCTGTTCATAATTAGTAAAATACTCAAACAAATATTTCTCCTATTAGTAAACTGTAACATGCTAGTTTACTTTCATCACATTTTTAGAAAAACGGAAGAACTCCATTCATTGAAGCCTGTGGATCAGGTAATAGTAAAGTAGTTGCTGCAGCATTACGAGCTGGAGCTGATCTCAATGCCTTCGATAGTAGAAAACAAACTGGAGCACACTTAGCTGCTAAAAATGGTCATTTAAAAGTACTTTTTGTACTCTCTGCTTTTGGCTTTGATTTTAATGATGTAAGTAAAATTGTTTTAATTGACAGGTGATAAATTGATTTTTCAAGCTGTAGATGTCCAAAGTAAGTTCAAATTTAATGGTTTAAGGAAATTTGGGCACTGAGCCTATAGTATATATTACTATAAGAATTTTTTTGTTATTTATAACTTCCTTTTGTTATTCATTCATTAAGGAGAACAAAGATTTAATCAACGAAGAAATATTTCTCTCCGACGAATACATTCCCAAAAGGTACAGTCGCATATGCATCATGTGAAAAGGCAGTTAGTGGTACTAAAAACTGCTCAGGCAATAAAGATATTACTAAAATTGATTGATATAATTGTTAGCCGGTGGGGTTAAAGTGGATGAAATATGGAAATAGTTATTTAAATAAAAAAAATTGATAATCAAATGTGGCAAAAAAACAACATTATTCCTTTCGGTTAACGAAAAATGAACTTAACACTCTATTTGTAAAAATCTTCTACAACCAGGTCATATAGTGCACTAGGATTTTTCTGTTTATGGTTTTTCATACAGTTAAATTCAGTTACTGCAAAAGCCTACTTTTTCATCCTGTGTGAATAGTTCAAGTACTAGCCATACATGCAGAAAAGCCTTCTATCTGTATGCAAAACTTATTTGTTTACTTTGGTCTTAATAATACTTACCCCCTTTAGTTACTTTTATTCCGCTTCACTTTGCCTCTTGCATTATAATAATAATAATTATTATTATTACCGTAATTCCAGTTTTTGACAGAACTTTGAAGAAGAAGAAGAACCTAGAAGACCTGGATTTCGCGGATGATTTATGTTCGATGTCACACAAAATCGAAGACTTACAAGCGAAAACCGACAAATTGGTCGAAGAAGCAGCAAAGACAGGACTCCAGGTGAACATAGACAAGACAGAGGTTATGAAAATAACCAACCAACCAACAACAGCAACAGCAGCAACATCCAGCGCCAATCACCATCAACGGGAGGGATTTGAAAGAGGTTACTTCTTTCACTACTTATCTAGGGAGCATTGTCTCAACTACAGGAGGAACGGACGAGGATGTCAAATCGAGAATCGGGAAGGCGAGAAACACATTCATCAACCTGAAACCAATCTGGAAATCTTCGTCACTCAACTCAGCATCAACAACAAAATTCGGATTTTCAATACAAACGTCAAGTCAGTCAGTTTTTCTATACGGATCAGAAACTTGGCGGGTCACAAAGAATATTTCCAACAGCCTGTTGCAGACCTTTATCAACAACTGTCTTCGCTGTATACTGAAGATCAGATGGCCGGAAAGAATCACCAACAAGAAACTATGGGAACAAACAAAACAAGAACCAACCACTCAACAAATATGCAGGAGAAAGTGGAGATGGATTGGACACTCGCTGAGGAGGCCGCTGGGTGACATCGCGCGTCAGGCCATCGCTCGAGTGGAACCCGAAAGGGAAGCGGCGAGTGGGATGTCCAAGGGTGACATGGAGGAGATCGTATGAAGAGGAGCTGAAACAGTATGGAATAACATGGATGCAGAAGACAGAAGCAAGTGGAGACGTGCAGTTGAAGCCCTATGTTCCACTAGGAACCTAAGGGAACAATAATAATAATATATCTCTTAATATCAATTCCCATATGTTGTCACTTTTTCTGTAATTTATCTACTTTGAACCAGCCTCTTAACTATACTGATTGACTATATCATTCACTACTAGAAGTATCTACCACTTGAATAAAGATAATAATGAGAGTCAAAGAGCTACATAGTGAAAGGAACATTATTCAGAATATGACTCCGGTGAAAAATTGATATTCTCAAATTCATTATTCACATCATAAAGTATTTGTTTTTCCAAATTCTAAAAGTTAAGTAAATCATCAAAAAAATATATGTGGAAACAGAAGAGATAGTAGAAAAAATAGAATATAATGATATAATTACAGGTAGCACATAAGAGTGCTTAGTTCATTATCTGACGTCTTGCGTTTGGTTTTAAATCCCGTCGTTAATGCATACTAATAAGCAGATTGAAACTAGGTCGATATGGCTATCAATCCTCTTCAATGTTCAATATCTATCTCACTTGTTCAGCCTATCACGGAAACGCTTTTAAACGTTTTAGGGACTGTATTTTACAGTTTATAAACTGTTACATCACCAAAATCGTTGTCCGTATCATTTTAAATCTGAGTGTAATTAACTTGCAAATGACTTATGAAATAGGCTTTGTGACAGTGTGTTAAGTGAGTTGGCCTAAAATCTATTTCATCCTGTCCTACAATTACTTTTCCACACATACATCACAAGATTATCTTTTATATAAATGTTTCACTCTCTATGCTACTAACTGACTGATATGAGTAGTTGGGTACGACTCACAGAGATCAGTAGTGTTTGCTAGCCGATCGAAGTGACCTTAATCGTGGCGAAAATTCACTTTGAACTGCGTAAATTGTGAATCCCGAATTTCCTGTGATGTTTTACCAGTTCTCTAAAGTGGCTAACCAGAATTCTGATAGTTTCAACTGCTTTAACTAGCCAAGTCGAGTCAAACCGGGCGCAGTGCTTATGAGTTCGGCCTCAAACGAGTGAAACAAACGTCTGGTATTTAGATCACTTCAATCTTTCTAGCAAACACAACTTGTGTATGTGAGTGGTGCTCAACTACTCAAGTCCATCGATAAGTAGTTTATAGCGTCACTCATTCATACTCCTTTTCTCTTGATTGTCATTTATGGTATCAAGCAGATCACATATTATGATCTGAATGCTCTTAGTTTCCAAAGAAAACTGTAGTGAAATTTCACCTTGGACTGTGTGCGTTGCAAACTCCAAAATTTGATTAGCTCTTATAGACTTTTTGTGGAGATATGATTAAGCATCTAGCAAATTATCCTCCTATCGAATCGAATATTTTCTAATCTTTAAAGTTTTACAGGGAGAAGTGATTGTATATCCACCTCATTCATAATCATACACTTCTTCATTTATGTTTATTAAATTAGAAATGTTGTGCCTAACAATAAATTTTGCCTTTTTTTCAAAAATGTAACAAATTTAAAACAGGTTGACATTGATGGCAATAATGCATTACATATGGCCGCTGCAGTGGATGAAATGTGTTGTAAATTTCTTGGGCAAAGAGGTGAAATTTCAGTGGATTTTATTTTTTTTCTTAATACTTTTATATGTAATCAGTACTTACTATGCGTTTATATATCAAAACACCCCAATAAAAAACTTCTCTCGCAGAGATTGCATTAAGTACAGTCATCAGCACAACTGCTTTCCTGGTGTGCAAAGAAAGTACAGCAGTACCGAAGCGAGAGAAGAAAGCAGAGCTGGAAATAAACAAGAAATATTTGTCTCAGACACATAGAATACATAACAAAAGTATCGTAGCTGATATATTTTGTAAGGGAATTCTCAAATAAATTCAGTAAGTAAAATTCCTGTAGAAGTAGTTATGGACAGTATTACTAAGTCCAGAATTGACGCCATGCACCTAATAATTCGTGAGTCATAATGGTTCCATATAATGCCTGAAATTAGCAATCCCACTTAAACACACGATACTGTCAGAGTTCATAAATCACGTTATACTATCGGGCTACCAGTTTATAGTAGAAAAATACTAATATACAAATTATGCGGATATTCTAAGAAGATTGTATCATCTCTTATGATCGCTTCTGCATCAATAAATGGAATCTTTGATTATTTCTCTACTTCTATAGTATATCTAAGTGAAGAATAGAAACTACCAAATACTTGTAAATCATAGTTTAAATCAGAATTGTGATGGGAAATTGTAGAAGTTTCGTCGATATGCCCTTTATAGGACACGAATTTGTCGATTATTAACATCAAAATCCCTTTTTTTCAGAATGGACATAAAGAAAATTACCAGTGGCGTTTATTACTCCATCTTTTTGTTTGTAGATATTTTTTTTGAAGGTGACTCATGTATTCGGTGAGTAATTTCAGTAGCAACTCTTGGTATCTCGACACTAAGGCTACTTTCATCCATATACTTACTGAATAAACGAACTACTTCTTTGGGCTGTAGATTGGTAATGAGAAACTACGTCCAATGATAATGTCGGCTTTCCAGGTACATATAGCATCTATTTGTCAGATGGCTTTCAGAAATCCTAGGACCTTTGGGGAGACATAATGTAACGACAAAAGACAATAGTCAGGCAACAGATCGTTTATTGAGGAAATCAAGAGATATTTATATATTTTTGTGTACATTATTATTCGTTATTATTAGGAGAGAAACAGCGTCTTCTGATTGGTTGTTTTCTCGCTGAAAGTTATTCTGTCATCTCTTTGTGGCCGTTTCTTTGAAGGTCAGGCCATATATCTGCGAATCGTATCCGCCCACGCAAAGTCTGCTGTGATTGGTAGTTGAGTTAGTCTTTGTTCTTGTTTTTTCTCATGATCAAGATTTGGGACGTAAACATCGACGTAAATTGCTGTCTACCAATTTGGCTAGCAGACAGCTCTCATCACAACAGTAGTATGTTAGTATGTTCCATGTAGAATACTCAAAGTGACGTGGATCTCTACACTACCAGCGTACCAAAAATTCACAGTTCTTTTAGGAAGCTGTTTTCCGTAGCTGCTGTTACATTTCATGTTATTAGGGACACAGTGCCTAAAAAATTTAATTCGTGTCTAGGATTCTGGTCTGTGAAACCAATGTTGGTTGTGATCAATTTAGAGGTATTCTAATAAGAACTCTGCAGTAGGTGGTTACTTTTTGGCTATGAGGAAGTATAAACACTTTGTTTATTCACTAGTTATTACTGGAGTAATTCATACGACAGTATACGAAGGAAGGAATATATATCCAGTTAAATGCTACGATTGAGAGAAACACATAAGAAGTATGAACACTAGTTTTCTTTTCTATGGTTTATAACAAATAAGAACAAGTGATATTTGTACCACTTATCGAATAAATGAATATGATGGTTTTTTATTTTATTTTTGAAAGGTTGTGATGCTAAAGTAAAAAATACAAATGGAAAACTACCACGAAATATTGCTACTGATGAAGGTAAAAAATTGTGTGTAAAAGAATTGCGTAAACTTGAACGTTTAACAAGTAGAACAACTGTGAAAAATACAGAATCTTGGGCAATACGATTATACGATTGGTCTATTGTTTACGAAAGCGATCTTAGGGAAAGATTTACTGAGATTGCACAAAGATTAACTAGTGAATTAGAAGTAAAAAGTGAATCAAGAGAATCTAATATAAGTGATTCACAAGATTTGGGAAGTAGAAATGATTTCCAAGCAAGTGAAAACAGTTTAATCACAGCGGTTGGTGATAACGCATCGGTTAAATTACAATCTGACCGATCAAATTCCAAAAGAAGTACTAGTCGACGAAGGAAACGTTCTAAGCATCGTAGTACAAGTCGTTCTAAGAGTAGAAAACCACTCATAAAAAGAATTCCAGTAGAAGAGTTTGCATCAGTGATTGCTTCATTCAATGCACCAATAAATGAAGATATTATTAAAAAAATATTAACCTTACATGAGAAAAATTCGGATGGCTGTATTGACTGGGAGGAATTTTTGACGGGGAAAAAATACTTAAACAAGAACTACCTGCTTTCAGCTTTCGAAAAGAAGAAAGGGAAGAAGAAGAAAAAGAGAGGCGGTAAAGGTGATTACAACTACTTTTTTACGCGAAGTTATTTTCTGAATAATACCACCTAACTTTCTTAATTGTGATCCTAAGTCTGTTTGTGAGGAGATCAGATGGATTGATTTTGGTACTGGAAAGTTTGGAGGCTGCGGTAAGATTCGTTAATAAATCTAGTTTTCCTCTTGTCACCATAGGTCGAATAGGAATATTTGACAATTTTGTACAGGTTTAAATACAGATGATACAAAATCACAGTTTGAGAGGTTAATACTTGGCTTCTGAACCACTGCTGACCTGCTGGCGGAATGAAGTATATATATATAATTGTCTAGTATTGCGTTACGATTAAAAATATTGAACCCTTTTGCAGTGCTATCGTCAGCTATTGAAATTACAACCTGAGGCTAGATGAAATGGCATGAGTCTTTATCTAAGTTATCTATGTAACGAGTATGGGTGTTACTCCGAATTTCTAAGAGTGCAGGGAAATCTTTTGACTAAATTGTTAATTCTAGGCAGTGAACAAGACAAATAGATATCAAAATATGCTGAAAATTCCTCATATGAATTAGCATATTTATACTTGGAAGGAAATCTCAAAAGCATCATTTTTATTTCATTCAAAAGAAAGGACTGTTTTGAGACTGTCATAGTGATTTAGACAAGCGCAGTATTAATTTTTGATAAGATTATTTTCAAACAATACATGCTGTCAAAACGGAACCTAGAATAACTGCACAGTAGTTCACATTGTGACAATCTACATCTGTGTGCCAGGTAGATATGGACACAGCATATTATGAAAAGGAATTTATAAGACCAAAATCCATAGAATGTTACAGAACAAAGTAAAGAAAGTGGAAAACAATAAAAATTGTGATAAAAAGCATGAATACGCATATATCGCATCATGAAAATTTTTAAAGTTATATCACACAGTGGCTTTAACCATCATTTTCGGCTGTCTTGAGATACAAACTAAACAACTGATGCTTTTCTAAATCGCTAAAGTCATTGGTGTATTTTTTCACAAAGTGACACCTCTTCTCAATCCTGCTGCTCTTCATCTTCTTTGAACCTGGTTATATTCTGTTTGACATAGCATACTGAACTGCATAGTGTGAGTAGGCATAGTTAACGCATATCTCATCAGTCTAAGCCTATACAAATTAATTACCTCAACTGAATAATATCTTCGACCACTGACTTTTCAGCTTACATCTGTATTTCTTACTTTGATGATACCCCCAAAAGTGAGCAGTGCATCCATGGTTCCACATGTAATGGGAGAAGATAAGAGACTTGATAACGGACCTTTATTGACGGAAAATACATCATATTTATGTAATCTTAACTATATTAAAGGTTGGCTAGGTCAGAGGAGAATATATTGTTCTGATTGGTTGGTAAGTGACCCAAGGTTAAACAAGTTGTCTAGTGAGGTTATTTCATGTCCACATAGTAAACTAGATCCAGATTTGAGGAATAAATACTTCTACCTCTGTAACCATTGACTTGAAGTTTCGATTTCAGTTTTGATCGCTTCCTATGAGTCCGCATCTCTCTTGCTGTCTATATATATATATATATATATATATATATATATAATTTGACAGCAGAGCGAATTGCTCCACAGAGCACTATTACATTTAGTTTTAAGCCTTGGTAACTTTTGTGATCACAGTAAGAAGCTGACCAATATTCGACACTTGAACTGATTAACTGTGAGTTTAGTAGTTCTGTACAATAAACGCACACTGTGATGAAAGAAAATTTACTTGAAGAGTTTGTAAAAGGATGAAATTAAAGTCTCACATCCTACTAGTGAGCATTACCAAATAAATGACAGCAAAATGAAACTTATCAAAATATTTAGATGTTCATATACTAAAGAGACTAACCATTTCACCTCTAAAAACTGAACAGCAATCCGAAAAGAGGATTCAAGGGACATGTGCTTTTTCCACAAAAACGAACAAAAGAAGGTTTTTCGACTAACCATTGATCGTTATGCACTAATTACTAGTGTACTTTTCTTTTGTTGCATACTGAATAAAATATAACTAACTTGTCTGTACTAAAGGTGAACTCGTAAGTCTCATCAGTTAATGTTACAGCAATTTTTTAAATATTTATTTTGATGTGAAAACTAGAAAAAACAATAAAGTAAAATACCCTTTCTTACAAATCAACTGAGCAACTTGTTTTACTTAGAAATCCTACGTACTTTTAGAATGAAAATTATAGTACAAACTAAGTTAAAAGGGATTACTCACTGAACACGAACTAATATTCTTCTTAATATATGTGTAAAACTTGGGCACTGTGGTGGTAAGTAATTCCATATTATTTTTGCTCGAAATGTCATCCAGTAAATAAGACTGTTTCATTGTGTGATATATCTAATTAACAAATTAATAAGATAATATTCCTATGTTATAACATATCAAACATACAATGGTAACAGAGAATTTTTCTGAGTCAACTTTAGTTTAAAAGGTAGGAAGTAGCCAAATCACATTTTCACTTCAGGTATTTTCTAAGTTGCATTATGCTTAGTGGTCTAATTAGTGGTAAAAACTCAGTATGCGTACAAAAAGCGTTTTTTATATTCCCGAGGTCTCACCAGTTTTAATGCCGGCTAAATCTACACCTAAATATCAAACAATGAATGTGCTGACTCGTAGTCTGCTCCGCATTACTTTACTTTACCATGTCTTAAAGGCATGGTCACCAATGGTGAGAAGAAAGGAGGAGATTATAGCTTTTAACTGTTGGCGTCTGTGCAACATTAGCGTTGTATGCTGATGGCATGGTAGCAGTAGTGATGTATTCAAAAGTAAGGCTTTCAGTGTAGAAAGATTACTGTTCGATGAAATTGGAAACAGAAATAACTGTAGTAACTTCAAGACATATAATGTTATTATTTATTGGGACCTTTATCCATCTTCAACATTCTTCTTCATTTGATTTCCTGTAGATTGCACAGTATATCGTTAGGTACCACAGAAAGTGAATCATTTTTTAGTACTGAAGACCACTTATTGAATGGTGGTTAGTTAGTGGTTATTTAATAGAATCCACAAAATCTCCCACAACAGTTCAAAACTCGTGTACAGTAAGCTACTTATTTAGAATTATAGCTTTTTGGTTTGTTCCACTGAATTTTTAGATGAATAGTTCCCAGAACTGTGCAGAGCAAAGTTTTCTACTTCGACAACTTAAGATTTCAAAGATTTCGAGTCAGCTAACTCACACTTTCTGTAGAACTGAAACAAAACTTCACCAGTGTTAGGACATATGTGGAAAGTTTCTGTAAGGTGCTAAAGTATATCCATCTTCAATTTAAATTCACTAAAGTTATTCTTGGTAAGATAAAACTTGATTGTAGACCCGAAAATTGTGATTTCTCATAAAAGGAAGTCATTGCTACAATTAATTAACCTTTATCAAAAGAATCAACCCATATATGCCTTAGTAGATTATGTATATTTTTGAGAAAATAAATTTGATTTACAATAAAATGTTTAAACTTCGCGGTGATGCTAGTATAATTTAGAGGTCGCGAACTATTAAATTCTGAACCAATATCTGAGTAGTTAGCATAGATCCATTTCAAGTAATTTTCAATTTTTACGTAACAATAAAAGTGTAGTGTGGATTTATAAAACTCCTTCATGAAAACACCTTCATTCTTGTTTCTTTTTTTGTATACATATACCTTAATTAAGGTGGAAAACGTAGGAAAATACCTATGGATATTTGTATGTTACCCCCAGAGGCAATTTATCGACGAGCTGACGGTGGACCGCCTATCATGTACATCCCTAAACAGATTCACCACACCGACATAAGTAAGTAGGCTATTATTTACAAGATTGACATTTTGCAACTCTGAAGACTTTCCTTATAAAAATTATTGTTTTTAAGGTAGATAAAATCACTATATAAACTAAAGTACCTTTTTATCTTATTCTCTTCAAACTGTATTTGCAATGTCTAAAAGGGATTTTTATTTGATCTCAGACTGGAACTCTCTAAAACCACCTAAAAGAGGCTTAGGTCGGCTTAAACCAGTCTGGAAATTTGAACCATTGGGCTAAGAGAGAATATTAATTATGATTGGATTGGACAACCTAGAAGCCCAAGCGTATACAGCTTATTTAACTGGTTGTTTGTTGGCTTAACTCTCAGATGTTGACAGTGCTTTTGTACGAACTGGTCTATCTTCTATCTTTAATAGCTTGGGGTCAGTAATATTTTATGAGCAGACATAACAGTTCCGCCAATTCTGGTTGACGTTAAAGCATTCACGGTTTACGTATTTTACTGAAGTAATCAATTGATGTAGGTAGTAGATTTAATTTAATTTCTCACATGCTAATAGATAGTACTGTCATTCAGAGTATGTACCTGAATGTCTACAATCAGATGAGTGACTAATTTCATTTTAAAATACTTGCACTGACATACTGTCTCACTCGGCAGTCACAAATATGATGAGGCAGGCACTCTTTGAATAACAACCGATATTGTTTCCTAGAAAAAGTGTTTGATTAAGCCTTCGACAAGGTCTCCATTTCTTCGGATAATATGAAACCAGTGGAAAATAATTATACGTTTCAGGTCAAATATTTAACATTTGATCACTTCTTCATTCAGATAAAAGTACATTCCTTGTGAAAGATTTTTTTATATAAGGAATTTGATAAGTTCTGATTATATTTTTAGAAGTCAAACATTTGACATCAATAATCAGAGAATATTCTGTAATGAATGAAAAACTTAGAAATGCTTAGTAATTTCTCATATTGGTTTATACATTTTAGTCTATTACTGAAGTGAGTGTCTAATTTGCGTGAAATCAAGCAACTGTATGGTGATTTTAAGTCAACAGAAGTATTCGTATTCACTGCAGTAAGATACAGATTTAAAAACAGACTCTGTTTGCATGGAATATTTTATAAGAATAAAATAAGTAATAATTTTGTTTTAATCATTTATTTATTCAGGTCGTTTTGATGCTGATCATCCACCCATAAACCCTTTTCAAGATGATTCTGCTTGGTATTTAGATACACCAAGACGTCAGTACATAAGTTTTCATGCTGCAGCTTTACATAATGACTTGGGTAAGCGATTGGATTTTTGCTTTAGATGATTTTAAAAAAAATCAGAATTTCTACTCAATGATCAACCTGTTAACTTCCACGTAAAACTGAAACGTCTGAATTGAAGTATGTTTGCTTAATTACACAGGCGTGATGAGGAACTCCTTCATTTAGTTGTTACCGATAATCGATTAGTGGTATGAGAGACTTTGTGATACTTCTCATCAATATGCATTTGGAGACCTCCTCATTCAATGTTTTTTCGGCTAAATTTCGAGTCCAAAGCAATTTCATTCTGCTTTTATTGACTGGTGCCATGGCACTGATCATTATTCAATTCAGTAAGGACATTAAAAGCCATATATATATATATATACTTAAAATGGTAACAAGTAGGAAAACCTCTCACTAATAAGTCCATATGCCTTCTTTTTCAATTCATCGAAGGTTTCGATGTAAGATTTGATTATTAAAAACACTAGGTAACACTATGCATTGTGTTCAACTTCATAATGACAGTGTCTGTAAATTACTTTCTAAAATCAATAAACTACAGCATCACGATACCTGAAGTTCAGTCATTTTTACTGTTTTAGCGGAATTGTTTAGCTGAAGGTTCTGTACTCAATAAAATCGTTTTTTAGTATACTGTCATCTCACAAGGAGGTATTCGTGTATCGTCTTCCTAAGTATTCATTCAATTTGTAACGACAGAAGACAAGGGCTAGACAACAGATCGTTTATTGAGAAAATCAAGAGGTATTTATAGATTTTATGTGCATTATTATTAGCGTTATTGTTCGGAGAAGCAACCTCTTCTGACTGGTTGTTTTCTTGCTGAAAGTTATTCTGTTATCTATTCGTGGCCGTTTCTCGAAAAATCAAGTCATACATCTGTGAATCATATTTCCGCACTTTAATTCCGCTGTGATTGGCTGGTGATTTTCTCAAGGTTAAGCTTTGTTATTGTTTTTCTCATGACCCTAATTCGGGACTTGAACATTGACGTAAATTGTTGTCTACAATTTTGGCTTGCAGACAGCTCTCACCACAAATTTACTCTATAAATAGCGATTTCATTAACGGGTTCTGGTCAGACAAAGTACGTGTAGACTGACTTTAAACCAGAGATTTACTTATTCGAAGACTGAACTTGATTACGCCTTCTTTTTAAATGGTACATTCTGTCTATATCTAACTCTGCATAATAGATGCAGCATTGTTTCATGTTAAATTCGTCTTTATACGATTCTTGCTCTTGGGAGACTTCACTGTCATGATGCTAAGACAGCTTTCAATTTTATATACTAATACTTATAAGCAAAAAGAAGTCAGAGTTTTCCAGCTACTAAAATGTAAAGTGTTTCTATAAACTCTGTCATTATTACATACAATTTTATTATCATTATTATTATTTCAGTCAATTAATTTACATTGTTTTTACATAGATTCTATTCGATTGGCTTTATCTGAAGGATATAATATTGATACGAGAGATAAATTCTACAAAACACCTTTAATGGTTGCTGCTCATCATGGGAATTTAGATGCAGCTATTGAACTTATTAAACTAGGGTAAGTATGTGTATTTGTTTGAATCAACTTAGGGATATTATTGAAGTACATTCAAATGAAATATTGATTATTTACAATCCGACTGATCAGACTAAGGAGGATAGATCTCAGCCACTTTTTGAAGTTATCTAAGATGACAATGATCATTACATATTTAGACCATTTATTCAAAATAAGTCAAAAATTTTAGAAGTATTTATCTTGTCTACAGGTTTCTGTCATTGTCACGCATTGAAATTGAATTATTTATGACAAATTAGCAGACTACTTAATGAGATATAAGTAATATTGTGTAGTAAAGTAGAGAAAATGTGTAGCCTAACCAGTGTTCATTGTTATGAAACGGCAAATAAAATGTTGAATGATAATTATGCATGTACTTGTTGGAAAACTCGTAATGACATCACTGATTACTAAAATAAGTTGATTTGAATATGTATACCAAAGCCTGTAAAAGCATAGTTTGAAATTACTCGTTTATATTGAAAATGGATTATTTTTTGAGGAATTATACACGAAGCAAATATACTGTACGAAAATGTAATAAGGGCACTTATATAGTACAGATATCATATAAATCCTGCATGTAAATATACCTGAAATATACCTACCTTAGTTAGCAAAACAAGTTAATTTGTTATGTGTCAACAAGGTTTCCGAAATTAGAGGGAAAAACAAGAACTTGAGTAAATGTATCTTTTCGACGATTTCCAAGACGAAATTGTTGCATAGATACGCCGTTAGTTTAACTTAGGGATGGTAGATAAAACAATCTGGTCACTTTAAAACACTGTTGTACAAACTTAAGGTTCTAGAGCCTGAAAACAAGACGAATCTTATTTGCACAATACATTACAATGACTATTAATCCGTCCATTTGTCAGGTAGTTGACAGAATCTGTCTGCGTCAAGTTGTAATTAACTGATTTCAGTAAATGTCCATAAGTGTTGCTTGGGTCAAAGTACTGTAATGTAAGAGCTAAAAGCCATTACGAAATTCATGGAATCATACTAATCAAATCAATCAACTGACATGCAGCCAAAGACTAAACCAACGGGTAACTAGGATAAAAATCAGTTGACAACAGACTGACTAGAAGTCTGTCTAACAAAATGAGGATCACCTAAATGACAGAAGTCACACCTTCACAAAGAAAGACCCAATTATCTTCATATTTACTGAAAAGGGTGAAGTTCAGAAAGATCAACATCTGACAGGTAAATCAATCTCATTTACAATTCAATAACTTATAAAGTCTATAAGTGTTCTGTACGAACCTTAAGATAACTCAGAATCTCTCTATATCTTTATGAAACAAGTGGTTATGAAGTTATCTGATCAACTGATATAAATTCATCATCAGACAACAAAGCTGAGGGAACACCAAACAGCTGGTGATTCTTATATGATTTGATCTCAATATATTTATTCTCAGTGAACGTTTAGATAATATTTATAACAGATTTCAGTTGTTTCATATAAATTTTGCAAACATTGTGTAGAATATCTTTGAAACCGATTTTTACTCTATCAGTTATTTTGATCATTACCTTCAAGGTATAATCTCATGATATATATCAGTAAGAAGTTCAATCACTAGCTGATATCAGTTAGAGAACCCAAGCCGGTGCGTACTGATGAAGAGTCCCAAGTCAGGACGAAGCAGATGTTCAATACTTCTAGGCTTTCTAATAGTTCTTCAACTCATGATCAAACTTGTAACCCTTCGAAATCTATGCAAAGCAACACTAGATGTATCAGTAAGCTTTTGTCCGTCTGATGAATAATAATAATAAATAATAACGAGTCAATTTATCAAAGACTTAAAGTCACAGGAAGCAGAATTTGAAAACAAATATTTTTATAAATCTAAATTATTTCTTGATATAAAATTAATTTTTTATTATAGAGCAGACGTAAATGCACGTGATAATTTCCGTTGGACACCATTACATCATGCAGCTCATTCAGGAATGATTGATATGGTTGAATTACTACTGAATAATGGTGCAATACTCGAAGCTAAAGCAATGAATGGTGCAACACCACTCTTTCGCGCTATCGAGTGCTCGAGACTCAATGTAGTAGATTATTTCTTATCTAAAGGATCAAAGCTATTTGTAGAAACACGTAAAGGTGAGTGGGAATGTTTTGTTAGAAAATCAATGAGATCATCTTGTGTTACGAGAGTTGACTGACGCTAACATTAGACAAATGTCAAAAGAGAGAATAAAAGCTGTGGATGAAGTCGCAGCTTTATTTCCAGGTTCTAAACAACTAAGCCTGAATTTCTTTGCTTAAAATAAAAGTGAATAATCATATGTTACCTGCTAGCCCAGTAACCCAATGGTCATGGGTGAAGTTCAACAATAGCGTCCCAGGAGTGAGAACGCTCCAATGACCTCGAATGTATGCTAGTCGTTGGCTGACGGCACCTGTCATTATCATTAGGTTCAGGATTAAGGTTTGGGATACGATTAGGGATAGATTTAGAGTTAATGTCATTTATTTTAATTTGTTTTACTATCCACATTTTCCTGCTAAGTGGTCGTCGATCCTCTTACTGCAAACCGCAGTAATTCAACTGAGGGCTTTTGGGGAAGACTGCACAACAAGATAAGAGAGGTAAACAATTCACAAAAACAGCTCGTCTTTAGTCACCTCGGTGAATACATGTACAGAAACTAGTCTAACTTAGCAACTGATACTTCTCATTATAACTGGGATGTATTTTTAAATCATATCAGAGAAAGATAACCTGTTTAATGTGTTTTCATGCATTTTCTTTGTAAATATACGTCATCTTTTGTGCAAAAGTCACTTATTTTTATGATTTGTCGGCTGAAGGTCACCCGTGCGTTTGCATTCCTTGGGACGCTATTGTTGAACTTTGCCTGACAGTAACCAACTTGATAGTTCTAGACCCATCTTCTACAAGATCGTGGATCTGTACTGTTTTAATTGTATGATTTTCTTGGTCTTCTTCAAATGTCGTTAATTTTTTCACAAATTTTATAGTGAAATCAAAAAATCCCCACAGAAACCATAATATAATAACTGATTTGAATTTACGAATGTGACTGAACCTTTAACCTAATCACTAAGAATTTCCGCAGTATAGGTGGCGGGTACAAAACCCAACATTATATTACATTACACCGACAATAGGTCAATAACTCAATGAGCTATTGCAAGGTGTTAGACTAATAAATGTCGCCGAAATTCTCGCTTCATAATCATAACCTCTAAATGACTGTTGCCTTCTGAAATTAACGGCTTACCACAAAAACAGATTTATTATGTAGCTGGATTATGAAGCAGTGTTACAAAAGAATCATTGAAAACGCATCAGTAGCTTTCCGGTATTCTTCCACTTGATCTAGATTCAACTATTTTGTTCATGTGTAGCGATAGGTCCGACTGCTATTTTAAAACTTATTTAAATGGTTAAAGCAATATTATATTCGATTATGGTAATGGAAAGTTATACTTAATGTATTATAAAGTGGCTGGAGAACTGTTGAAAACGTTAAATTTGTTGAATAACGATAATATATAATGTGATTTTTTCCTTCTATTGAAATGGAAATAATGATAGGAGGTGAAGTGAACCAGGAAATCTGTGATTTTGTTAAATGAGTTACTAACCTTAGTTGTCCGAGAATTTCCCACTTCACGCTACGTACAATTATTTTTATCAACTTACACTGTGGTTTAGTCACTTATACTTTTCGGCTTGCCGACAAATTATCTATGTAGTAAGGAATATTTTATTGGATTCAAGTGAAACTGAATAGTGGAGGGAGAGAAACAGATAAATGAATGAATAGACCGTCTGTATGAAGCAAAGTCAATATCTAGTTAGCAGCTAAGCGTCGATGTTCAGTCTGTGAAGCACGAAGTTGCTTCGCTACAAGTCTTTAGTCCACATTTTTTTATTATTGATGTCACTGTTTCTACTTAAATCATCATGTTTGAGAACTCTGTATCGATAGCTAGAACAAAACCTAATTGGCAATTTCGAAGTATATTGTGTTCAGTGAAAATAAATACAATAAAATAAATGGCAATTTATTTTTATAGGTGAGAATCCATATGTTGTAGCACTGAACTGGTCTGATCCAAGAGTAATAGAACATGTACATGATAAATGGGAGTTAACTCAAGAAACGGCTGAAAAACAGAAGAAACAAGGCAGTGCTAAACGTAAAGTAAGTTAACGTGTCTAACGGTTTTTTTTTGACTGAAACAAAACAAATTAAGCTCTCTTATCAAAAAAGAAAAATACGTAACTAAAATATTTGAGTGGGTATTGTTTTTACCTAACGTGATTAACTGACTTAAGCGATGTCTCTAATTTTCGATGTATTACTAAGTAGCAGTTTGCCTAGACCTTCATTATGACCACTAGACATAGCCGTTGAATGTGGGGGATACAAATTGGTTAGTTGTGTTTACCCATAAATGTTTTTCATTCTATCTCTGGAAAAAAAGTGAAATAATGTGGGAAGTAACAGTGAGGTTAGATGTAGCATTAGGTAAGGATGGAAAGTCAGTTGATTAGGCGTTGAAGTTGTATCTATTGAAATGGCTAGGACAGGAATTACTCATGCCGATCCATTGTCTTCCTCGTCGAGTAATATTCACTGACAGATGAATGAATTTGAAAAGGGTGAATAAATCCAAATCTAACATCGGTGCATGAAGTCTTTGACTGTTGGTCTGAGTTACGTAGGGAGATGTAGACTGGCTGGTTGTGGTCCTCGAGATACTAAGAATCATTGGATGAAAACTGATGGTTACATGGGTCAGAAGTGTTTTCAGTAGTACAGATGTACCAACTCTTTATGATCTCTTAGACCCCTAAAATTCTCATTGTCGTCCGTGTAATTATACTTTCTCCCGTATATTTTCATTTGTTATGGTTCCTTTGCAATCCATCTTCCTATCTTTATGCGTGAATTTATTAAGTATGGAAACTTGAACCACTGACCTTATGGATAAAGTTTTACGTTGATAATTCTGTCTAGTAGGTGAACACTTAATTATTTTAATAAAAGTAAAATAACTGAGAGAATACTGTTTGCCGTTTTCATGTCCAATGACTTGAAATGTAGAACTGAGGAGACTACTGAATTAGCTGTCAGTCTGACGAAATCTTGTTCTTAGTGAAGACAACAATGATGTAATCACACTATCTTGTTTGAGGAAACATACTATAATAAAGTTAAAGTTTCAAAAAGAGGTCTTGAATTTAATTTCAGTTTTAGTTAACAGATTTTCCTTTAGTCAACAGAGTTTTATTCGTCAAGTATCTGTCACAGAAAATGATCCATTTTTTTCAAGTATTGTTTTGTAGAGATTTGATTGATTGGTTACAGGATTTCATCATGAGCTGACATCAGTTAGAGAACCACTGGAAAACCTGGGAGTACTGGACAGCTGTTTCGTCCTAGTATTGGCAGAAGTTAGAATTCATGGGTCATTGGATTGGGTTCTAGTGGCTTAATGGTCTACAAGCTCGCTAGCCTTGTGACCAGAAGGTCCTGGGTTCGAACTCCGGTGGTGGGTGCGTACTGCTGAAGAGTCCCAGACTAGACTGACGAACAGCTGTCCAATACTCCCAGGTTTTCCAATGGTTCTCTAACCGATGTCAGCTCATGATGAAATCCTGTAACCAATCCATTTTTCTAATTACTCCTAACTAATAAAACACCACTCAAATCTTCAGTCAGTAATATTAACTGTAAATGTAAAGCCAAATTCATATTATCTTTCCTTTTCCTATATGATCAGAGAAGATAATGCGGTAAGACAATGCGCTAACTTATCACAATTTCAAGCATTTACTTCCATGATTCACTGGGTGGACAGATTTTTTAAATTTTTCCCTCTAACACTTCTTTTTGGTGACTTCGCTAGTTTCAAAATATCTTTCAATTATTAGTTTTAAATCATAATGGCAAGTATTTAGGCAAATGATAACCATGCTAAATCTACTAAATGCGACTGTGAAACACTTATAGTGGGGAAAATGCATAGGAAGTTACAGCTTATCATTACAGTTATTATGTCATTTTGAGCTCCAAGATTCTATTTTAAGTCAGAATTTTCCCCTGTTTAAATAGTGTTTCGCGTATGCGCATTGAGTTTTATATTTTTGGATTGTGAAGATTTTACTGATTTAAAGATGAATTTCGTCATGAAGTTATACAAGCTGTAGAACAACTTATTACTAAAGAGCACTGAACAGCTCCTTAGCGCTAGTTTTTGATTATTCAGCAGTTCAAACTAATGGTATTGGAAGAAATCAAATTAAGAAACGTGAAGTGACTAGCACCTTACCATTCATTAACATAGGTTGAATCCACTGGCTTTTGAGTTCCTGCCTTTATCGGTACCTTATTGAGAGTCACTTCAGTCACTGATCCTCTTATACCTCGACGGTCATTTGTTCAGTCCTTCACTAGGATGTTGCCCGGTATTGAAGTTTCTCAGGCTGTAACAAAACAACTCACTGGTGATCCATACTTTTTAGTGATTTCCTAACGGATGTTGGGTGGTTCATGATGAAATCCGCTGGAGTGTTAGTGTGAGTAAATAATTCTGAATTCACTAATCATCCGTTTAGAATATTATCTGTTATTCTGTATGATAATTTAAGCTATAATCACTTGTTTACGCTGAATGACCACTTAGTATTTATGAAAATTTAGAGATATGCTTTTACTTTATCAACAACAGGCCAAATATTTAAGAATACAAATGATGCGTACTATTTTTATCAAATTTACACTTGATCTACACGATACACAGACGACTTATTGTTATTTCTGCATAAATGATTGTATTAATTTACCTATTCATCTGAATAACTAACTATAATTTATGTTCATGCTATATGGATATGCTCTACTGGGATACGGTACACTTCAATTTACAATAAAAACTATAAACCATATCACTCAATGCAAGGTGTTTTAGAAAGTCCTATAAGGTTGACTATATATATTAGCTTATCTTTTGCTTACAACTTCAAAAAGATACACTCTGTTTGATAAGGCAATTTTCATGAAATAATGTTCTTCATAAGACTGAAGATACTTTTGGAACATTGAAAATGGACAGTCAACCTGTAATTTCAGATATATAAAGATTTGTGAGGTGTTTCCTACCACACACTAGCGTGGATTTCAAAATTACATTTTATGTATGATATATTGCATGAATACTGACTAAAATCCAATTCGCAATTTACACAGTTCGAAAAAGTGAAATTTCACCGAAGTTCCTCTCGAAAACCAAAATTATTCAGACTACAATATACGATCTGCTAGATACCATTATTAGCAATCAAGAGATCAAGTATAAGTGCATGTTGTTATGTACTGCTGATTATTCGACATGACTAGTTGAACAACATTCACATCAACCAAAGGAAACTGTGTTGAAATTTCACGTCGAACTGTGTAAATTATAAATCGACAATTAATTTGCAAATCGGATTTAACGCATCACCAATTCGCCTGAATAGCTATCGAGAATACGAGGGGTCTTTATTTAAACTCACAAAAACTTGGTACAATATGGCACCAAGAAGATGCGCCACATAATAATAATAAAACAACATTCATCAATTATCGTCGGAAAGGGAAGAAAGAAGGAAATTGCAGCACGTTCGCCATTGATTACGATTCTTGGCCATATCCGATAACGTTTCGAGACATCGATTTGGGCTATCTCTCGGACTCGAACCAGGGAGACGTGACGCACCAACCGATGCTCACCTAACACAAATATCCCTCATCCCATGACGCCACGTCATGGCCTGACGACCTCTCCGCCTTTTCCATCCCGTCCCAGGGCTAACGAACAGAGACCTGTACGGAGGCCTCTGGGATGACATTCGCAGCACATGTCCAAGCCACCGAAGCCGGTGTTTCTAGATGACAACATTCAACGAACGTTGATCTCCACTGTGTTCAAACACACGCCGCTGAACCTCAGAATTACTCACGCGATGATGCAATCCAACGCAAGCAATCCTGCGGAGACAGCGATAGTCGAACACGCAGAGTCGCCGCACATCCTCAGCTCGGAGAGGCCAGGTCTTTAAGTGATACGGTGCTCTGAGCTGAGTCGTAACGGATAACCCGATGATGTTCACGGCCCCAAATGAGAGAAACGACAGTCCGGTGTTTCAGTCACTTCGATCTGGCTACTTAGCACTACTAATTGATTTGAACAGTGTCCAGTTACTAGTTCTCCAGTCAGTAGTATATAGCATAATGACTAAAACCCTTATTTTGTGAGTCAAATATTAATTATTTTAAAGATCCTATACTTTGGCTACGAAAAGTTTTCTTTAAAGTCTGCTTTTTATTCTGACGCTTAGTTTTCTTTTAAGAGCCAATGCCTTACAATTAATACGTACAATAATGCCTAACATACAGCCTAATCACAAGGTAGCTTTTTTATATTTCAAACAGCTTACATTCAGTTCAAAATAAAATATGCACTGCACACTAATATTAATAATAATAGGTTTATTCTAGACAGTATGGCAACACATGGTACAGAATTTTCAGCGTATTTAAACTGCAAAATATCTACTCTTTGTACAGGATCTTCAAGGAAACTGGTATTCGGCAGTATATTGTGTGACGTTGTGTTGTTCCATCTGAAGCAATATCCAAATCTATACGATACTTTTTCCTCATTTTTGTTGAGAATTGCTCTGCATTACAGCAAACTAAAACTGTGTGAGTTCATGTAGCAATCCAAAAACACAGTTAGACGATTAAAACAATAAAAAATGGAGTAAGGTTTATACAGCAGTATATCGTATGGCAATTTAGGTAGTCCAGTAATTTAAGCAACTACCTGGCAACTCAAAATGAATGACAGCTGACTGAATTACCTGATGATTACCACTAAAACGTGATCCAGAATTGTTTATTAATAGAACAAAAAATTACCCAGTTAACTTAACAAGGAAATTACTTCCCTCCACAAACCATTAGCCAACTAATAGCGTAGCAGACAAACCAATGAAACAACTATTGAAAATACCTAGCGAACGTGAATTTCGTTATCGAAATTAAATAACTGAAATTTATTAAAATGATTGTAAATGTTACCAACAATACTAACTTAGCATGTCTACTTACCAAACTACTTAGACAATTAACGAATATTGACTAGTAGCTAAGCTATATAAGGCTTTATATTTGCTCTGATAAAACGTATTCGCAATCATAGTTTCCATTGAGGCTATTGTGTTAGCTTAAGCAATGACAACTTAAGTGCAGTAGAAAAGTTCCCCAATAAGCCTCTCATAGAATAGATTTCAGGGAAAAACTGTTCTTCTTTTACCGACTAAAGCCTGCCTCAGCAAACCTATATTAAATTATGTTTACAGAAAGGCAGTTTAAAAACAAATATATCATTATGACAAAGATCCTTTCCACCTATTACAACTCAATGAAACATAAAGGAACAAAGAAGTACAAATCAAATACTCAAGCAACTTATAAGCATGTCTAAATTCTTAATGAAGTTAGGGATTGATCTTATTACCATCCAGGTAATGAAATGTACGTGAACTGAAGCCTAGTCAACAGTTTACAATAAAATAAAACATCAGTTGTATGAACGGAGGACTATCCCGTCCACTTCATGTTCGCACTATGTCGTATACTGACAGTATAAGCAGTGTTTAAATTACCTTTTTTTTTCTCCACAAAGATTTCACATGCTACCTTGTTTTTAGGACTTATGCAGTTTTACTAATTAGGCGAAGTGCACTTCAGTTGTTAACCTTAGTAGTCCGACATGGCTCCAGCTGAAGATAGAACATAAGTTACCCGAAATTCGACGATTATGCTTCAGCGGATAAAGTTAGTTTACAGTTTTCTACAGGTTAACTTCGACTACTCAAGTAGGACCTTCCGGTTACAAGGCATGCTCGTATGCCATTCAGCCACTGGGACCCGATTCAGTGGCCAGTGCATGAATTCTAACTTCTACCTATTCGTGATTTAGCGCGAACCCAATCAATGTCTTCGGTTGGACATACATCCTCACACTTGACTGGATGGAGTTCACTGGTCACGACTTCTCACTACAATTCCAGGAAACTCCGTCCTGTAGCAAGCCACTAGCTAGCATCAGATTAATTTTCTATAGTTGGTTTGTAAGGATTAGATTTGTTTTTTCGAGTTTGACCACGGATTGATATTAGTTAGAGAACCATTGAAAACCAGGGAGTACTGGACAGCTGCTTTTCATCCTAGTTTGGGAATCATCGGCAGTAAGCACCCACTGGGGTTCGAAACCAGGATCTTCCGGTTACAAGGCAAGCTCGTACGCCATTCAGACACTGGGACCCGATTCGATGGCCCAGGATTTTAGCGCGACTACTAATGGTTCTCTAACTAATATCAATCCATGGTCAAACTCGTAAAAACAAATCTAATCCTTACAAACCAACTATAGAAAATTAATCCGATACTCACTAGTGACCTGGTACAAGACGGAGTTTCCTGGAGTTGTAGTGAGAAGTCATGACCAGTGAGGTCCATCCATTAGGGTGTGAGGATGAATTTCCCACTGATGACATTGGTTGGTAGTCATGTTAAAATCACGAATAGGTAGAAATTAGAATTCATGGGCTAGCCATTGAATCGGGTCCCGGTGGCTGAATGCTATTTAAGCAGTAATAAAAAGAAATGATATATCGAGTTACCTTCTGTGAATAATTTAATCTCAATGCTAAAATACGTGCCAGCTAGTATAATTTAGGTCAAGTGATAACTTTTTTATGACTATTATTTAATTACTGTTAATCTTATGATGATCTCTAATTTATATTCATTCTGTATTGTTTTTTAGCGACCGGGTACAGCTAGATCAACTACTTCAAGCAAACGTGCACAATCCTCTAGCAGAAAATTCTCTCCTCCAGATAATCTACCTGGTTTATATCCTGATTTAATAAATAAACCTTTTCATTTATCCAACTTAATTAGGCATACACGTTCATTAGAAAAAACACTAAGTTCCCAAGATATACGTATATGTCCTCGTTATCCCTGGCTGCCACAACCTAATCGTGAAGAAAGAATAGCGAAGTTAGCTGAAGCACGTGAAAGATATGGTTGGGATCACGGTCTACCTGGTGTTCCATCACAGCCATTTGACAGACATTTAGCTAGTCATTTTCAAGAGATAAAAGTCGACCTACAACAGTAGTTACATTGTCTTCCTGCTAGCAACAGTTTTCTATTTATAGAAATAGTGAAAATTAAATCGATTTTGCATTATGAAATAAATTATCACTTTTTTTTAGTAGAATTCTTTTTAATTTTTATGCACTACTCTTATAACATATTGTATTATCCAGCATGAACAGCTGTAAATAAGGTGTATTAGTCCATTATCTTCCAGGACCTTTCCGTTTGGATGTAGTTCAGCTTGTCAATCAAGAGAATGGAACGGTTTTATTCACCTACTGCCGAGACAGCCAAGTGGCTGAACCAATAATTAATTGAGCCATTGCTTTTAGATTCTAAGAAGGAATGTAAGCAAACAATTGAATAAATTTCCGGAAAGCGGTTTGATTATTATTATTATTATTATTATAGTGATGATAAGGCTACAGGCTGTGAAAATCGACAAATAAGTGAAATGATTAGCATGATAGTAGTGCGTTTCGAAAGGAAATAAAGTTTTCAGCGTTTACAATATGTAAACTACTGTTGCTGCAGTGTACTGTAAAATAGTTAGGAAAGATTTCGACAGTAAGAATTAAAAGACATCATTTGTTTCCACTAAATGTCTATAGTAAGTTAAATGCTTTGTGTTAATGCACACAAGTTGCGACGACCAGCAGTGAATTGTCTAATATATGTGTTAAAATTGGACGCTGTGGTAGTAGGAGATTCCATATTGATTTGTTTATTAAATGTATCACACAGTGAAACAGTATTGTTTAATGGATGACAAAGTTTCGAACACAACTTATTGTTCATAATCATAACAGTTATAACCACACAACTTTGAAACTTTCGTTTCTTAGTTTTCTTTATTCTTTCCTAATCGTCGTAGGGGTAGTAGAATCTTCCAGATGTCCATCTGGACAGGTGTTGAATCATTCGCATTACACGTGTTTGAAGTTGATTCGATAAACAAAGCTTCTGTTACCAACCTCTCCCTCCACCCTGTTACATTGGATTTTAAAACTGTCATCCTATCCCTTCCTATTGTATGGTTGTGCGTAGATGCATGTAGTGCTATAGCTGAACTATTCTCCAGATTTCTTATCTTATTCAGGTCAACTGATCTAGATTTTGCAAGGTTTTTATACTGCGCTAGTCTGGTTGACCCCGTTCTACTACTTTAACCTGAAAATCATTCCAGAAGGGTATTAGATGAACTAAACTGTTTCGTTTAATTGGCTCTACGTGATCCTTTAACCGACAAAGCTCGTTTGTAATTGAATTTCTGGGTTTGAATGCCACTTTTATTACTGCCTTGTTAAGAATTCTCCATACGGTTTCCGAGGTTCCTTCTTTGTATGGAAGTACTGCTGATGATTTATATTCCCTATTGTTGGTGTAGTCATTATTCTGTGCATGTTTGACACGCATGTCGTCATTAACATTATTGTTATCACTACCATTATAATTAATAATAATGGTAGTGATAGTGATAATCTAGATTAGTTGACCCGAATAAGATAAGAAATCTGGAGAATAGTTCATCTATAGCACTACATGCAATTACACACAACTATACAATAGGATGGGATAAGATGACAGTTTTAAAATCCAATGTAACAGAGTGGAGGGAGAGATTGATAAGAGAAGCTTTGTTTATCGAATCAACTTCAAACACGTGTAATGCGAATGATTCAACACCAGTCCACCAGGACATCTGGAAGATTCTACTACTCCTACGACGATTAGGAAAGAATAAAGGAAACTATCGAAGTTGTGTGGTTATAACTGTTATGATTATGAACAATAAGTTGTGTTCGAAGCGTCATCCATTAAATGATACTGTTTCACTGTGCGATATTTCTAATAAACAAATCAATATCGAAGTGAACTGACTAACTTCAGTGGCACTATCCTAAAATAAAAGTTTATTATGTTTCTCATAGCTTCTAGATGTCCATTTTGTAATTCTAAACTTCATTTAATTGAATAAAGTGTCATTGTATCCGTTAGTTAAGGATAGATAACACAAACCAGTTACTAAATCGTAATTAGTATTATGCTATTCAGTTCTATGCATTGGCTGGATTCATAATGAAACCAAGTAGAAAACTTACTAGGTAACTAGATACGCTGTGTTTGCTGTTAAGCCTGACCTATTTCAAACAAACAAGTTAAGAGAATTATACGTAGATTATTCACAAGGTATTTATTTCGGATTTGCGAGTTGCTTTTTAACTTGATGCCTGCAAGTAGGATACTTTGCTAACATTGTTATATATCAGCAGCATAATGAAATTGAATTAAAACCCTGAGGTAGAGTAAAACCTGAGAAATAACGACAATGACAGAAATGAAACATTTAAACTAAATATGAATAACAACTGTTTTCATTCAGTACTCTGTACTTCAATAAGGGATGCAAATACCACAGGGTTCGCTTGTGGTAATGGCTAGCACAGCTGGTTGTCGGAGGTTCAATGATACACTGATTACCAATTACACCAGAGGTCTAAGTTCGATTCCCGACCGGCGGACTCCTAAATCTCACTTAGCCGATAGTAAGCCTTGAAAATAGAAAAGCTTGTGCGTTGGGTTTAGCAACTCTACCCCGTGAAAACAACACCACTGCTAATGAGAATTCAAAGACTAAAGCTTCCATCTCTATGTCCCACTTAGAATGCAAGGGATGAAAAAATGTCTTAACTGATAGACTTATGGTATAAGTAACGAGCACGGGGCGCTGGTTAGAACCCTGTATCAATCAACATTTTCATTTTTCCTTTCAAGTGTCATCCGAAATGTCGGGTCTAGTCTGCTAATTCAGGGCTACTTCAAATAGTAGAGATTACCTCAATCTTAAGGACAATTATGTCAAGCTGACATAAGCCATGGGATGAGTGCAACCAAGAGGCACTGGACGATATTTTCATTCTGTTTTGGAAATTTCATTGCCACATGAATCTGCCGTTCATATTTCATTAAGATTTTCTGTTTGTACCTGTTAGCCTGTATTAGATAATAGAAACAATTCAGTTTTTACTGTTGTTCATAGTCCGTTGTAAACTCATTAAGATGAACTGATCCTTATCTCTTAGAATACAAATATCGATTGCCTTAAAAGTATTTTGACTACTAATAGTGCGTCGGTGGCTTAGCGGTTAGGACGCTCGCCGACCATGCACATGGTCCGGGGTTCGATCCCCGGCCGACGCACCTCTTTACCTCGCTAAGCCAGATATGATGCTGGTGAAGAGGGAAGGTTGCGCATGAGGCTAGCAACCCCATCCTGCTACAGAAACTTCAAGCCACAAGCTTGAAGCCTTATGTTCTACTGGGGAACGTGAAGGAAAAAAAAGTAAGCAAAATAAATCAGTATCCTAACGGAATTACCAGTCATATAACAGTAACAACAACCATAAAAGATTCTCCGAGATTTAAATACATTCAGCTAACAAATTCGGGGGAGAGGTGAGGAGGGGGGGTGAGAAGTTAAAAAACTGAAATTTGAGACTTTATTGTTATTAGCCAAGCTGGAGACTGCAACATTTAGTGAATACTTCGTTTAAAGACTTATAAAAAAAGAAAAAGTAATTTAGACCATTCAACGTAATATACAATAAAAGAGAAGACTTGAGTAGATAACAATACTGAAAAATCTCTTATATATATAGCTATATGGCACTTGTGTATGAAGATGTACAATCTGCATCTTGAAATAAAAATAATTTTTAAATCAAAAACATAATGATAGAAGCAGACGAATTAAATGCAGTTATATAAACAATATTAATGTTAATATGAATAACAACAGCAGAAGGCAGATAATCCAATCTTGCATTTTATTATAAGGCATCAGCAGTTAACTGTGAAACTTTGAAAGGATAACTTGATTGACGAAAGCTTTTCACAAAAGATGATAATTGATTTACATGAAGTGAACAATGTTTAGGCACAGGACGACATTCATTCAATAATGGATTGGTAAAATTATACAAATTGGATGAATTATAATTGTACACAGGAGAAGTGCTCAATATTGACTGGCCACCAGATGTTTGTACAATAAGCCAATACAAGAAAGCATCTTCACATGTCTCCAACTTATCGACAAATGATTTCACATGGACAGCCAGCAGATCGGTATACAGATGTAAGTAGTGCTAATTGTGGTAAAAAAGAGATGAGAGAATAGCGTACAAAAGGGAAACAAAATTATTCATTATAATATAACCAGTGTGTACTTGTGACTATACATTTTAATATTTAAAAATGAATTGTGTTTACAAAACACATCACTCACCGTACGTCAATAGTCAGATTGTATAGTCTCTATATACAAATAGATGATTTTATGGAGAAATCAACAGAAAATTCCCCTGAGACTACAAATATGTCGTAACAATGAGTGTCGACGAGCGTCAGATCTATGCCTGTTAGGATTGACTACTAACATTTAGTGAGATCTAATTGGAAAATAGACAGAAGGATGTGGGCAACAGTAAAGAATAGACACCAAGGTCAAATGGCCTTGAATCAACCAATAGGATGGCTCGGTATTACACATGGATGGTGTTCGTTATCTTCGTTGCAGGTTTCACCCAGATGTTTTAATACCAATAATACTAACGACTAGTTCTTCTAGGCACTACCATTCATAAACTCGAGTAGAAAGGTAATTTGCAATTATCATCATCAGACAATATTCATCATAAAGTAAATCATACTTCTGAATTAGTATATCCTATAAGCGGAACACATACAAATTCTGTTGAAGGATTCTGGGTCTATCTAAAAAAACGTATTATAATATCCAATGATTCTCGATGTGAAATGATATACAGCCACTTAGATGAATTTTTGTATCGAAATTGGTTTGATATGTCTACAGACACTCCTATGAGAAGCCGGGACCAGTTTTTACGGAATGTTAGAGATATGTACCCTATATAATTCAGGTTTATTACATACATGTCTCATAAACACACCTTTTTTAAAAATAAACGCCATTTTTCACCTAGAAGAATATAATTGGTAGATTCAAAGTCATTTGACTTTGGTGGTGGTAAAATTCATAGCGCTCACTCGATTTCATTTATCCATTCATCAAAAGAATAGTGAATAATTAGATACAAATAGACCAGAATAAAGGATATTTAGTTAAGGGTACGTATATGCAGGCACTGTTAGAAGTCCTCACTGAATAGATGTACTCGAGACTTGTGTTAAGTTGAAAGACTATCCTATTTTAGCATAACACTAATCGGTGGTTCTATCTTTCACAAAAAACAGTGTAAATGTGAACGCTTACACTTGAAATAATACAAAAGTAAAAAGCGCATAGGTTACAGTCAACAAACTCCATATGAATTTATTCATTGGACATATCACACAGTGAAACAGTATTGTTTACTGGATGAGATTTCGAACATAGTCAGAGAACCATTGAAAGCCAGGAATTACTCAGCAGCTGTTTCGTCCTCATTCAGGTCTCTTCATCACTACGTACCGATGACCTCCAGACTAGGACAAATAGCTATCCAGTACTCCCTCGCTTGTAATTATTCTCTAACTGATATCAATTAATCCGTGACCGAACTTGAAACTAATCAAAACCCTATAAACTAACACTTGAACATTTAGAACATAATTTACTATTCGAAGCGTTGAATGCGTTTATTTTTGAATCAAAACTAGGTGCCTAAATTTATAGATCGAAAACTCCACTTTAAACGAAACTGCAATGCACATTACACTAAATATACATTTTATAGGACTCCAAAGTAAACAAAATGCACTCAGGAGACAAACATGCATCAAGAATTATGCAGTTAAACCGTACAAGTTTTTATCAGGCTCTCAGTAAATTATCGTAACTCATACTTAAGGTTTTGAATTCAATTTCATTGGTTGCTTATCTCATATGTTGATATGGTGTATAGGCTTTAAACAACAGAAATTTCACTTATGTGAATTAAAATAACCCCAGATTATAACAACACAGTTATCACTGGTGTGATGAGTAAATTAAGAGAATAACAGTTATGCATACCTTATGGAAAAAGACTGCAGGGAAAGTGGCAGAAAACGACTGATTATTATTACCATTATTGTAAAACAGATGCCAAGAAAGCTGTTCAGATTGTCTTCCAGATAAACTGACTAATCGTTCAGGATTTTGGCACCATAGCTATTTAAAGCAAAGCAAAGCAAAATAATAAGATTCAAAATAATAAACAAATTTCCAATTAAATTATACGATCTGGTGGATGATGGTGACTAGCAGTGGAAACCAGTATACGCAATTCGTCCCATTTAGGACTCGTCATCTGAGTAGAACTGCATCTTTAGTGGGTTGTAGTGGTCCCCTGGCAGAAACATTTAATAAATAATGAACTTGTCTTTTACTGAAAAAGACATTCTAATTGCATTATTCAAATTTATCAAGGGGGATAACTATACGACGTTTTTAACTCAATAGACAGGCAGACAGCTAGGTAAAAGCAGTTCGTAAATCACTTTGATTTGGCTACACAAAGCGCGCTATTGGTTGATATGAGTGGCATACAACTATTCATCTCAACCAATCAGTGGTGTATAGTTTTATGCAAAAAGCGATTCAAACTTAAATAGCATAATGAGCGATTTGTGCACTGATTGACAGCCCGTGTAAAACTGACAATATCTAGTATTATTATTACTGTTCCCTTGGGTTCCTAGTGGAACATAGGGCTTCAACTACACGTCTCCACTTGCTTCTGTCTTCTGCATCCATGTTATTCCATACTGTTTCAACTCCTCTTCACACGATCTCCTCCATGTCACCCTTGCACTGACGTCCCACTCGCCGCTTCCCTTCCGGATCCCACTCGAGCGATGGCCTGACTCGCGATGTCACCCAGTGGCCTCCTCAGCGAGTGTCCTATCCATCTCCACTTTCTCCTGCATATTTGTTGAGCGATTGGTTCTTGTTTTGTTTGTTCCCATAGTTTCTTCATGGGGATTCTTTCCGGGGATCTGATCTTCAGTACAGAGCGAAGACAGTTGTCGATAAAGGTCTGCAACCTGTTGGAAATATTCTTTGTGACACACTGGCCAAGTTTCTGATCCGTATAGAAGAACTGACTTGACGTTTGTATTGAAAATCCGTATTTTGTTGTTGATGCTGAGTTGAGTGACGAAGATTTGCAGATTGGTTTCAGGTTGATGAATGTGTTTCTCGCCTTCCCGATTCTCGATTTGACATCCTCGTTCGTTCCTCTTGTAGTTGAGACAATGCTCCCTAGATAAGTGAAAGAAGTAACCTCTTTCAAATCCCTCCCGTTGATGGTGATTGGCGTTGGATGTTGCTGTTGTTGTTGGTTGGTTACTTTCATATCGTCGTACCATTACAACCAATTTCCAACAGTACCGCCTTTCAGACCTCAGTCACTAATTTCACGTAACTTCACGATTCTACCCTGACTAGCTTGAGTTGAAGCCCATAAACTCTATGGTTTAGAATTATATTCTGGGGCTAATCATTTCGAGGCTATTCTCAAAACACGTCTGTCTCCTTAGGACAAATAATGCATAAGAGTAAATTATGGCTGAGCATACTCAATTTTCCAAACATTTCAATTAAGAGAAGTCTCCACCTCATCAGAAATACCTACTTCAAATGCACGTTCAACTGATTCAGCAGATGGTAGACATGTATCTTCTTCAATAGAAAAAACTGCTTCTGTTCTTATTTGTCGATAAGGAAAAAATCGACCATTTACTGAACCATAAGCTGGACGCACTACACTCAACGGTACCTTTAGTGATGGCCATAGTATGGCTGAAATAGAAGAAAAACAGTTTGAATAAAATTAGTCTCTAAACTAGTACATTTATTATTGATTGTTTATTTTATCAAATACTTCCACTATTAACAATAAGCTAACAAAACGAATTAAACGACTACAAATGAATATTTTTATAACAAGTTGCAAAAAGTAGTGGTTAACACATCGATTACTTACTGACTTATATTCATAGGTGTTTCTAAATTGTAACGTCAACTAAAAGATATATTGTTCTAGTAATGGCAATTATTAGTTTAGTTTCAAACAGCAACAAAAACATGATGTCATTTAATTGATATTGGCTAACAGTATACTTCTGGACACGTGTTTCATCCTATTTGGGAATCATCAGGTGAGTGATAGTGCTCCCCCGAGACTCAAATCCATAACCCATAGTTTTAAACACCAGATCGTCATGTACTGAGCCACCTTTTGTTCAATGAGTGTCAGTTTTCGTTGGTCGAAACCAGTTTTGCATTTCCTATCAAATGATTTTATTGAATTGAAATGCTCGGTGGTTCTCATGGCTCAATATCTCAGTGGGAAACGCCTCAACTACGTGTAAAAGACGAGTTCAAATCCCAATTAAAACAGCCAATGGAATACAAAAAGTAACTTTAAAAAGCGTTTTCTGTTTCACTGGGTTCCACTATCAATCAAGTGTGACAAAATTGTTGCACGTTTCTCAACAACGAAGGGAGGTGTTCAACGATGTGTCTCTTAAGTTACCTACTTATTCACTCTATATAGTTATCTTCACAGGAACAAAAACTTATAAATGAACGTAGAAATAGCATAACTGGGTAATTTTTCTTTTTCTTATGACCGGTTGGTTGGGAAATGGTAAACAAAGAGAGAGGCAGAGAGAAAAGGCATCATTATAAGCGCTTTTTATCATTCTGGACAGTCTTTGATATAGAACATCGCTATCCATTGTCCCCAATGAATTGGAGCTTCAGGAAACCCTTTTCAAGGTGACTTGTTTCAAGTTCCTGTCTACTTTGTTCATATGTCCCATTATAAAACTATTTGGGTAACTCATTTCAATTAGTACGCTATCCGTATTAATATGTAATTCCATTTCTATGGCTTAAATGGATATAGATATCGTAGATGCTATCATTAGAATGCATTGAAATAAAAGGTAACGTTGCTAGATATTATCATGAATAAAGTTGAAAGTGGCTCAACAGAAAATCAACAGTTTGTTTTCAGCATCCTTCTTTACATTCACACATAGTTTTTCCCTCAGAGAAATAGTTATCATCTCATTATATACAAAGTGAAGAGTTGGAAACCTATGCTTTATTAATGTTGAAGTGTGATGGGTTGGCAAGAAAAATGATTTTTTTTTCACCATTTTAACTTGTTCACATAGATTGAGATGTGAATTGCGCGATAAAATTGAGACTGAAATACGACAGGGACGCTGATGCTGGACTCAAAAGCGCTGACCACGGACACTGATCGACTACACCAACAACATTATACGACAGCTACCTGTCTCCCTCAGCCCGCTTTACTTAAGCCAGAACACAACGACGTGAGATGAAAAGTATATTTATCCGTACAAGAAAGTAAAAAGTGAGTGTACCAAAGAGAATGGCGCCGCTTGAGTGAAGACAAACAATAAGGACAATTCGTGGAGTGAGAAGATATATCCGAACAACCTTGATCTACTCTCACCATAAAAATATGATGTATCTGAGTAGACATCAGGCGATTAAACCAAAAACCTGACATTAGTCTATGACGTCATTGATAGTTGGTATGAGTCATGTAGGGAAGTGTAGGCTTGCTGGTTTGGGTCCTCGGGAAGCTTAGAACCAATGGTTAGAGGACTACTGGAGATATGGTTCAAAATCGTCCTCAATGGCAGAGATGTATTCACTCTTTGTGATCTCCCACACCCATTAAACCATTTTGTTTTCTCATTTTATTATTCTTTCTCCCTCATATTTCTCCTTATTATTGTTCTTTTGAATCTCTTTTCCTCGCTTCTGTCTTCCTCTGTATACTGCATGGAGTGTGGCAACTTGAACTGCTATACTTCTATCCAAAGTTCTGTGTTGAAACTCAATTAGTAAGTCAGTCAGTCAACTTGTTCATATTCAATAACGAATATTCAAAGGAATAATCATGTATCGATCCACCTCACAGTTATAATAAGGCATCAACTTAACAAATTGTCAATCACACAGAAGTCCGATAATTGAAATAAGTTAAAGTGTAAACTTGTCATCAAACAAATAAGATAGTGGAAAAGCTAGATCAGTCAACACTTAATCTTTAAATTAAACAGAGCATATTTAAGGTATCAATCAGAAGTCACACGCTTCTATTCATTTTAGCATATATATATATATATATATATATATATATATATATATATATATAATATGCAGCTAATTTGACTTCTGACTATGTAATTATGGACACATTGTCCAGCCTTTTGTCAACTGATAAACGCATTCATTTAACAGAAGGTGTGTTTAAAAAAAAAGTAAAATCAACAAAAAAGACTAGCAACTTAGGAACACTTACTATCAGGAACAGGATACGCTTTACTTGTCCATACAACTACAATTTGTTGTAAATATTTTACATACTGTATTGATTTTAACAAAACACTAAGTAGTGCGAAGTGACTATGAGCTCGAATAAGAGCAGTGAATCCTGCCTGTGGGAAAGCTTTAGCTGGATAAAATAGAACCGGAGATATCGGAAATGCATTCTAAAAAGCAGAGCATTTAATGAAAGTAAAGAGACTAAAATAAGTAGAAGTGAATTAAATAAATGTAGTACATAAATATGACAAATATTGTGAATTACTATCACTGATGCTCACTAGCGAATGGCCCTAGTGAGGTAGGTAGTTACTTGGGGTTCGAGTGGAAAGCCGTGACCAGTAAGTTACAGCAGGTCGGGTGTAAGGACAAATACTCGCCGAAGACATTGGCTAGTGGTTGCGTAGAAGTTAGAATTCATAGGATATTGCATCGAGTCCCAGTGGCTTATTGGTCTACCAGCTCGCTAGCCTTGTAACCAGAAGGTATTGGGTTCGAACCCCGGTGGATGCGTACTGCTAACGAGTCCCAAACTAGGACGAAACAGCTATCCACTACTCCCAGTTTTTCCAATAGTTCTCTAATCGATGTCAGCTAATGATGAAATCCTGCAACCAGTCAATCAAATCCCTACAAACCAATACTTGACTATATAAACTTGAAGTTGGATAAAAGTAAAGTGACAAGAATTACACACAAACTAGATTTTAATACAGGAAGCAGCACGTAAGATGCCTATCGTCAATGATCAAAGCACCATGATAAAACAATGAATTATCTACCAAAATTGACTTAATTAAAATCCTAAATAGGAGCACAGCACCAATGAAATATTCATATAGCTATAAAAATGTATTTACTAAGAAGTGATCCATTCTGCACTACCCTACACAATTACGATATGTAATCATCAAAAAGTACTTCAGAGAATTTTAATCATTGCGAAAATTATCTTGATACACCGAAACATGTGAAGAAAACAGAGTGCATGTCGGAAAAATAACATACGATCCCGTTATTCCTACAGGTTTTAAAATACTAACCTATGAGCAGCCGCAGCCTACGAACTGAAGTAAGTTCATTTGGGTTTGCTATACAGTGGTTGTTGCTGAACTTACTGTTCCACATCTTTACTCAAAAGTAGAATTCATGTACTAGTATAGGTGCTTCTAGTTCTACTCATCAGTTTCGTATCTACACAACAAATTTCACTGATTGACGTATCACAACTGTAAACTAAATAGTTCTTAAGATAAAAATAACATTGCATAAAATTCTGCTTATCGATGTCCTGTTTTGATTTATTCTCTCTTAGAGCTCACACTAAGCAATAACTAACATAAACGATGGCATAATTGGTGGCATAAGACCATACACTTTGACGTGAGCTGACAACAAATCTACCCCACACTATCTATCGCCCAGAACATTTTTGCTCTACCTCGGTATTGGTACTATTGAATAGCTTACTCAGCACCTGGTGTTCTATACAGATACAATGGCAACCATTCCTGCAAAATCAAATGCAATATATGCTGTCAAATTTGTAAAAAAAAAATAAGCACGTAGGTAGTCCACGTATCAATATTCACAATACAAGGCAGTAGCTTAATTCAACGCCTAGCATAAGTGACAAATTATTTACAGAATACACTACACAAGAACCGTTATTTTATCAGTGTTTAAAACAAAATTCACTACGAAAGTTTGAATAAAATATACTCACTGCAGAATAATCAGGATAATTCCATTCAGCATAAGATCGTGAATATTGAGGAAAGACGCGATCATTTAGTATATCTAGTGTAGTGATCATGATTTTCTCTATTGATGAAAAATAACGTTCATAGGCAAACATTATTTGTTTCCGAAGAAGAAGTATCTCTCTTGATGAATATGTCGAGAGTATAGATGGTACCTTTTGAAATTTAATTCTAGGAATTCGTATAGCCATTCTAAATAATTTACAAATGAGAAATGGAAAGATCAACATACTATCATACCGAATTCAAAATCTACCTCATAAAAAGTTACAATATGACACGGCAACCAGATAATAAACTAGTGGAATAATAATATAATTAACGTCAAAGTTAGCCAAAAACACTAATAAGGTTTGAACCAAGGTTTATTGACAACTCTCATAGCCAATAACGTTTTCTTTCCTAGCTGAATCTGTGTTTTGCAATTGTGTAGCTGGACAGGCAAGTGGCAAACCATTTCTGCTTTTCAAGTATTGGTTTTGTAGGGATTCTTCTTGATTCGATGGAAGATTCCATCATGGGCTGACATCAGTTAGAGAACCACTGAAAAACTTGGGGGTACTGGACAGCTGTCTCGTCAGCCTAGTTTGGGACTCTTCATCAGTACTCCCAGGTTTTCCAGTTGTTCTCTAACTGATGTCAACTCATGATGAAATCTCCTATCCACTTCTGCTTTATTTTGTGTTCAACAGAGCAAAGACATCACTTTGCTCAATACTAGATATGATAAATTCTCCATTTCACGTATTAGCGAGGTGGCTGGTAGAAATTTCTGATCCGGTGAAACAAAAGCAGTCGAGATAGAATCTCTGGGACACATTTGATTTTGTCGATTCTATTAAGAATGTCAATCTTGTAGATAAAACAATGGTCTCCTTAGATATCGTCACTCTCTCCCTCTCTCTTTCCCACTGTCCCTCTGACAGAAATCGTGTTATTTATGTGTTCAGGAAGTTAGAACAAACATAGTATTTAACCAAACACAGAGGCTACGGCGAATTTACTTAAAATACTGGTATTCAGGTGTGCATAATTTACTCAGATGTGAAACACGATGTTTATATAACACTATTCCACAGAAAGTCATGAGTCAGTTACAATACCGATACATCAGATTGGCTTATAGGAAGCTCATCAGTAAGTTATATGGTATAAATAGCTTCTGAAAAACTGAAGCAGATTTAACTCATCCATATAGTTATTCAAAAGGTGAGTGTGATACACGAATAATGTTAGTGGACATGTCACACTAAAAACTTCGAAACAGTAGTGATAGACCGAAAGATAGAGGTAACTGAATAGAGTAAGCTATCATTATCTTTCTGATATCCATCCTGAATAGAGGAGTAAATTAGATTGGGAAAAGAAATGGTTCAAATTCTGCATTATTCCAAATAATATTTCAAACCTCAAGGGTATAGTATTAATCATACTTTTTCATGTTAAGTATTAGGTACTATAAAGCATAAGCCTAAGACAGATTTGTTTCATTCTATTGTCAAGTTTTATTACTGTACGTTTGGAAACAAACTACCACAAGATTCTCCTATTATAAAAATACTGTTTTCCCTTCATATATATATACATATATATCACAACCGACAGTCTCTACGTTGAGCAGCTTGCATGGCCAAATGAGCTACACTGACTAGAACTAATGTTTCTGCGGGTCGTACCATGCCGTAAGGATAATTTAGATTTCATTGATATAAGAATAAAACTTGGGCACTGTGGTAGAGTGTAATTCCATTATGGGTAAATTTTATTTTGATAGAGTCTCACAGTGTTATACAGTAATATTTACTGATGACGTTTCGAGCACAATTTATTGCTCATAATCATATCAAGGTGATTATACTAGAAGGAGTTGTCGTCACAGAGTAAATTGTTTACACGATGTTGGTGGTCGTCTGGGAGCGAGGTCATACTGCTGAGAAATAGGGATGTAACAGCAGTGAGGTGTTTCCCTCAGATGGCCAGTATGCAAGCTATGCGACTTCTCCGCTCCGGAGAGATGTCAGAAAACGCCAACCCTGAAAATTGTACATCCTGACTTATCTTGTAGCGGTATGTAACCGGCAGTAAGATGTGAATACGGACGCAACTTCAAAAGTCAATTCAAGCAAGTCCTGTCTAACTGGCTTCAAGCAGTTTTCTTTTGGCCACTGGGGTCACGCAACACTAACACTTTCTCTTTCAGGTCCTCCAGGAAATTTTCAAGTCATATATATGTATATAACACAATCAGTAACAGTAGTAAGAGTAACCAAAAATGTAGCAGAAATACCTTATAAAATTGTTAATCAAGCAGAAACGATTGTATTCAACCACTTTCTACCTATACAGTAGTAGTGGCGTAATAAAATGAACTCGAAACCATGATCATAACTTAGACACCTGAAAACTGGAGTCACTAGTCATTAAAATTCAAAAACACAAAACTGCACCTGAAAAATATGTGAAAAACTTACTTATTCCAGTCAAGAACTTCAGAGAATGGTAAAACAATATCGTCATTTACAATCACTGGAATACAACCACATGCTATACTGTCGAATAAATTAAAACGATTTGCATTGTCTGCATCAATTACCAGGCAAAATTCACTGGAACACAAAGATTCTGAATAGTTGATCCACTTTTTCACACCATGTCGATATTGAGATTCAGATACTAATACAAAACGTCTGTCATATGTTTGGCTGATTGACTGATCAGAATATTCTAAGGTGATTATAGTCTGGGGAGAAAGGGAATCTGAATTTCGAGAATCTAATAAAAGGTATTTCAATTGGTCAATTGAATCTTGATCAGTTGATGGAAAGACTATCAAGAATAGAGT
>OX235272.1:65151385-65302799 GCA_944472155.2 Trichobilharzia szidati
CAACAGGCCAAATATTTAAGAATACAAATGATGCGTACTATTTTTTTACCAAATTTACACTTGATCTACACGATACACAGGCGACTTATTGTTATTTCCGCATAACTGATTGTATTAATTTACCTATTCATCTGAATAACTAACTGTAATTTATGTTCATGCTATATGGATATGCTCTATTGGGATACGGTACACTTGAATTTACAATAAAAACTATAAACTCTATCACTCAATGCGAAGTGTTTTAGAAAGTCCTATAAGGTTGACTATATATATTAGCTTATCTTTTGCATACAACTTCAAAAAGATACACTCTTTTTGATAAGGCGATTTTCATTGAAACAGCGTTCTTCATAAGACTGAAAATACTTTTGGAACACTGAAAATGGACAGTCAACCTGTAATTTCAGATATATAAAGATTTGTGAGGTGTTTCCTATCATACACTAGAGTGGATTTCAAAATTACATTTTATGTATGATATATTGCATGAATACTGACTAAAATCCAATTCGCAATTTACACAGTTCGAAAAAGTGAAATTTCACCGAAGTTCCTCTCGAAAACCAAAATTATTCAGACTACAATATGCGATCTGCTAGATACCATTATTAGCAATCAAGAGATCAAGTATAAGTGCATGTTGTTATGTACTGCTGATTATTCGACATGACTAGTTGAACAACATTCACATCAATCAAAGGAAACTGTGTTGAAATTTCACGTCGAACTGTGTAAATTGCAAATTGACAATTAATTTGCAAATCAGATTTAACGTATCACCAATTCACCTGAATAGCTATCCAGAATTCGAGGGGTTTTTAAGTGATACGGCGTGCTGAGCTGAGTCGTAACGGATACCCCGATGATGTTCAAAGCCCCAAATGAGAGAAACGACAGTCCGGTGTTTCAGTCACTTCGATCTGGCTACTAAGCACTACTAATTGATTTGAACCGTGTCCAGTTACTCATATCAGTCAGTCAGTAGCATAATGACTAAAACCCTTATTTTGTTAATTATTTTAAAGACCCTACACTTTGGCTACGAAAAGTTCTCTTTAAAGTCTGCTTTTCATTCTGACGCTTAGTTTTCATTTAAGAGCCAATGCCTTACAATTAATACGTACAATAATGCCTAACAGACACGCTTAATCGCAAGGTAGCTTTTTTATAGCAAGGTGATATTTCAAATAGCTTACATTCAGTTCAAAATAAAACATGCACTGCACACTAATATCAGTAATAATAGCTTTATTCTCGACAATATGGTAACACATACTACAGAATTTTCAGCGTATTTAAATTGTAAACTATCTACTCTTTGTACAGGATCTTCAAGCAAAATGGTATTCAGCAGTACATCGTGTGACGTTGTGTTGTTCCATCTGAAGTAACATCCAAATCCATACGATATTTTTCCTCATTTTTGTTGAGAATTGCTCTGCATTACAGCAAACTAAAACTGTGTATGAGTTCATGCAGCTGTCGAAAAACACAGTTAGATGATTAAAACAATAAGAAATGGAGAAGGGTTTATGTAGACTTATACCGGATGGAAATTTAGGTAGTCCAGTAATTTAAGCAACTATCTAGCAATTCAAAAAGAATGACAACTGGCTGAAGTACCTGATGATTACCAGCTATGTTTATTAATAGAACAAAGAATTACCCAGTTAACTTAACTCAACAAGGAAATCACTTCCCTCAACAAACCGTTAGCCAACTAATAGCGTAGCAGACAAACCAATGAAACAACTACTGAAAATACTTAGCGAACGGAAATTTCGTTATCGAAAGTAAATAACTGAAATTTATTAAAATGACTGTAAATGTTGCCAACAATACTAACATAGCATGTCTACTTACCAAATTACTTAGACAATTAACGAATATTGACTAGTAGTTAAGCTAATATAAGGCTTTATATTTGCTCTGATAAAACGTATTCGCAATCATAGTTTCCATTGAGAGTGTCGTGTTAGCTTAAACAGTGACAACTTAAATGCAGCAGAAAGGTTCCCCAAAAAAACCTCTCATAGAATAGATTTCAGAGAAAAACTATTCTTCTTTTACCGATTAAAGGCTGCCTCAGCAAACCTATAGTGAATTATATTTACAGAAAGGCAGTTTAAAAACAGATATATCATTATGACAAAGATCATTTCCACCTATTACAACTCAATGAAACATAAAGGAACAAAGAAGTACAAATCAAATACTCAAACAACTTATAAGCATGTCTAAATTCTTAATGAAGTTAGGGATTGATCTTATTACCATCCAGGTAATGAAGTGTACGTGAACTGAAGCCTGGTCAACAGTTTACAATAAAATAAAACATCGAATGTATGGATGGAGGACTATCCTGTCCACTTCATGTTAGCACAATGTCGTCTACTGACAGTATAAGCAGTGTTTAAATTACCTTAATTTTTTTTCTCCAAAAAGATTTCACATGATACCTTGGTTTTACTACTTAAGCAGTTTTACTAATTAGGCAAAGTGCACTTCAGTTGTTAACCTTAGTAGACTGACATTGCGAGTTTATGGCTCCAGCTGCAGATAGAACATAAGTTACCCAAAATTTGATGACTATTGTTCAGCAGATAAAGTTAGTTTACAGTTTTCTGCAGGTTAAATTCGACTATTTAAGTAGGACCTTCCGGTTACAAGGCAAGCTCGTATACCATTCAGCCACTGGGACCCAATTCAATGGCCCATGAATTCTAACTTCTACCTACTCGTGATTTAGCGCGAACCCAATCAATGTCATCGGTGGGACATCCATCCTCACACTTGACTGGATGGACCTCACTGGTCATGACTTCTCACTAGAACTCCAGGAAACTCCGTCCTGTACCAAGTCACTAGCGAGTATCGGATTAATTTTCAAGGGTTGATTTGTAAGGATTAGATTTGTTTTTCTAGTTTGACCACGGATTGATATCAATTACAGAACCATTGAAAACCAGGGAGTACTGGACAGCTGTTTCATCCTAGTTTGGGAATCATCGGCAGTACGCACCCACTGGGGTTCGAAACCAGGATCTTCCGGTTACAAGGCAAGCTCGTATACCATTCAGACACTGGGACCCGATTCGATGGCCCATGAATTCTAAATTCTACTTATTCGTGATTTTAGCGCAACTACTAATGGTTCTCTAACTGATATCAATCCGTGGTCAAACTAGAAAAACAAATCTAATCCTTATAAATCAACCCTTGGAAATTAATCCGATACTCGCTAGTGACTTGGTACAGGACGGAGTTTCCTGGAGTTCTAGTGAGAAGTCATGACCAGTGAGGTCCATCTATTAGGGAGTGAGGATGAATTTCCCACCGATGACATTGGTTGGTGGTCGTGTTAAAATCGCGAATAGGTAGAAGTTAGAATTCATGGGCCATTGAATCGGGTCCCAGTGGCTGAATGCTATTTAAGCAGTAATAAAAAGAAATGATATGTCGAGTTACCTTCTGTGAATAATTTAATCTTAATGCTAAAATGCGTGCCAGCTAGAACAATTTGAGTTAACTGATAACTTTTTTATTTAATTACTGTTGATCTTATGATCTCTAATTTATATTCATTCTGTATCCTTTTTAGCGACCGGGTACAGCTAGATCAACTACTTCAAGCAAACGTGCACAATCCTCTAGCAGAAAATTCTCTCCGCCAGATAATCTACCTGGTTTATATCCTGATTTAATAAATAAACCTTTTCATCTATCCAACTTAATTAGGCATACACGTTCATTAGAAAAAACGCTAAGTTCCCAAGATATACGTATATGTCCTCGTTATCCCTGGCTGCCACAACCTAATCGTGAAGAAAGACTAGCAAAGTTAGCTGAAGCACGTGAACGATATGGTTGGGATCACGGTCTGCCTGGTGTTCCATCACAACCATTTGACAGACATTTAGCTAGTCGTTTTCAAGAGATTGAAGTTGACCTACAACAGTAGTTACATTGTCTTCCTGCTAGCAACAGTTTTATGTTTATAGAAATAGTGAGAATTAAATCGATTTTGCATTATGAAATAAATTATCACTTTTTTTTAGTAGAATTCTTTTTAATTTTCATGCACTACTCTTATAACATATGGTATTGTCCAGGATGAACAGCAATAAATAAGATATATTAGTCCATTGTCCTCCAGGACCTTTCCGTTTGGATGTAGTTCAGCTTGTCAATCAAGAGAATGGAACGGTTTTATTCACCTACTGCCGACCCAGCCAAGTGGCTGAACCAAACCAATAATTAAGTGAGCTGTTGTTTTTAGATTCTAAGAACGAATGTAAGCAAACAATTGACTATATTTCTGGAAAGCGGTTTGATGATTATTATTATTATAGTGATGATAAGGGTACAGTCTGTGAAAATCGACAAATAAGTGAAATGATTAGCATGATAGTAGTGCGTTTCGAAAGGAAGTTAAGTTTTCAGCGATTACAATATGTAAACTACTGTTGCTGCAGCGTACTGTAAAATAGTTAGGAAAGATTTCGACAGTAAAAATTAAAAGACATCATTTGTTTCCACTAAATGTCTATAGTAAGTTAAATGCTTTGTGTTAATGCACACAAGTTGCGACGACCAGCAGTGAATTGTTTAATATATGTGTTAAAATTGGGCGCTGTAGTAGTAGGTGATTCCATATTAATTTGTTTATTAAATGTATCACACAGTGAAACAGTATTATTTAATGGATGACGCTTCGAACACAACTTATTGTTCATAATCATAACAGTTATAACCACACAAATTCGAAACTTTCGTTTGATAGTTTCCTTTATTCTTTCCTAATCGTCGTAGGGGTAGTAGAATCTTACAGATGTCCATTTGGACAGGTGTTGAATCATTCGCATTACACGTGTTTGAAGTTGATTCGATAAACAAAGCTTCTGTTATCAATCTCTCCCTATACCCTGTGACATTAGATTTTAAAACTGTCATTCTATCCCATCCTATTGTATGGTTGTGTGTGACTGCATGTAGTACTACCATTATTATTAATTATAACGGTAGTGATAATAATAATGTTAATGACGATGTGCGTGTCAAACATGCACAGAATAATGACAACACCAACAATAGGGAATATAAATCATCAGCAGTACTTCCATGCAAAGAAGGAACCTCGGAAACCGTATGGAGAATTCTTTACAAGGCAGGAATAAAAGTGGCATTCAAACCCAGAAACTCAATTAGAAACAAGCTTTGTCGGTTAAAGGATCATGTAGAGCCAATTAAACAAAGCAGTTTAGTTCATCTAATACCCTTCTGGAATGATTTTCAGGTCAAAGTAGTAGAACGGGGTCAGCCAGACTAGCGCAGTATAGAAACCTTGCAAAATCTAGATTAGTTGACCCGAATAAGATAAGAAATCTGGAGAATAGTTCAGCCATAGTACTACATGCAATTACACACAACTATACAATAGGATGGGATAGAATGACAGTTTTAAAATCTAATGTCACAGGGTATAGGGAGAGATTGATAAGAGAAGCATGGTTTATCGAATCAACTTCAAACACGTGTAATGCGAATGATTCAACACCTGTCCAAATGGGCATCTGTAAGATTCTACTACCCCTATGACGATTAGGAAAGAATAAAGAAAACTAAGAAACGAAAGTTTCAAAGTTGTGTGGTTATGATTGTTATGATTATGAACAATAAGTTGTGTTCGAAGCGTCATCCATTAAATGATACTGTTTCACTGTGTGATACATTTAATAAACAAATTAATATCGAAGTGAACTGATTAACTTCACTGGCACTATCCTAAAATAAAAGTTTATTATGTTTCTCTTAGCTTCTAGATGTCCATTTTGTAATTCTAAACTTCATTTAATTGAATAAAGTGTCAGTGTATCCGTTAGTTAAGGATAGATAGCACAAACCAGTTACTACATCGTAATTAGTATTATGCTATTTAGTTCTATGCATTGGCTGGATTCATAATGAAACCATATAGAAAACTTACTAGGTAACTGGGTACACTGTGTTTGGTGTTAAGCCTGACCTATTTCAGACAAACAAGTTAAGAGAATTATAAGTAGATTATTCACAAGGTACTTATTTCGGATTTGCGAGTTGCTTTTTAACTTGCTGCCTGCAACTAGAATTGTAAGGAGGCGATACTTTGCTACGACTGTCATAGATCAGCAGCATAATGAAACTGAATTAAAATGCTGTGGTAGAGTAAAACCTGAGAAATAAAGACAATGACAGAAATAAGACATTTAAACTGAATATGAATAACAACTGTTTTCATTCAGTACTCTGTACTTCAATAAGGGATGCAAATACCACAGTGTTCGCTTGTGGTAATGGCTAGCACAACTGGTTGTCGGAGGTTCAATGATACACTGATTACTAATTACACTAGAGGTCTAAGTTCGATTCCCCACCAGCGGACTCGTAAATCTCACTTAGCCGATAGTAAGCCTTGAAAATAGAAAAGCTTGTGCGTGGGGTTAGCAACTCTACCCCATGAAAACAACACCACTGCTACTGAAAATTCAAAGACTAAAGCTTCCAACTCTATGTCCCATTTAGAATGCAAGGGATGAAAAAATGTCTTAACTGATAGACTTATGGTATAAGTAACTCGCACGGGGCGCTGGTTTGAACCCTGTCTCAGTCAAGATTTTCATTTTTCCCTTCACCCGTCATTTAAAATCCCGGGTCTAGTCTGCCTATTTAAGGCTATTTCAAATAGTAGAGATTACCTCAATTCTAAGGAAAATTATGTCAAGCTGATATAAGTCATGGGGTGAGTGCAACCAGAAAGCACTGAACAATATTTTTGTCACATGAATCTACGGTTCTTATTTCATTATGATTTTCAGTTTGTACCTGTTGGTCTGTATTAGAGAGATAATAGAAACAATTCAGTTTTTACTGTTAGTCATAATCCGTTGCAAACTCATCAAGATGAACTGATCCGCAACTATTAGAATATAAATATCAATTGCCTTAAAATAATAATAATAATAAATCAGTATCCCAACGGAATTACCAGTCATATAACAGTAACAACAACCATAAAAGATTCTCCGAGATTTAAATACATTCAGCTAACAAATTCGGGGAAGAGGGGAGGTGGGTGAGAAGTTAAAAAACTGAAATTTGAAACTTTATTGTTATTATCCAAGCTGGAGACTGCAAGATTTAGTGAATACTTCGTTTAAAGACTTATAAAAAAAAAGATAAAGGAATTTAGACCATTTAACGTGATGTACAATAAAAGAGAAAACTCGAATAGATAACAATACTGAAAAATCTCTTATATATATAGCTGTATGGCACTTGTGTATGAAGATGTACAATCTGCATCTTGAAATAAAAATAATTTTAAAAAAACAAAAACATAATGATAGAAGCAGACGAATTAAATGCCGTTGTATAAACAGTATTAATGTTAATATGAATAACAACAGCAGAAGGCAGATAATCCAATCTTGCATTTTATTATAAGGCATCAGCAGTTAACTGTGAAACTTTGAAAGGATAACTTGATTGACGAAAGCTTTTCACAAAAGAAGATAATTGGTTTACATGAAGTGAACAATGTTTAGGCACAGGACGACATTCATTCAATAATGGATTGGTAAAATTATACAAATTGGATGAATTATAATTGTACACAGGAGAAGTGCTCAATACTGACTGGCCACCAGATGTTTGTACAATAAGCCAATACAAGAATACATCTTCACATGTCTCCAACTTATCGACAAATGATTTCACATGGACAGCCAATAGATCGGTATACAGATGTAAGTAGTGCTAATTGTGGTAAAAGAGATGAGAGAACAGAGTACAGAAAGGGAACAAAATTATTCATTGTAATACAACAAGCTTATATTTGTGACTATACATTTTAATATTTGAAAATGAGTTGTGTTTACAAAACATATCATTTAATGTACGTCAATAATCAAACTGTGTAGTTTCTATATACAAACAGACGATCTTATGGAGAAATCAACAGAAAATTCCCCTGGGATTTCAAATATGTCTTGACAATGAGTGCCAACAAGCGTCAGATCTACGCTTGTTGCTTTCAACAGATTGATTCCTACCATTTAATAACATCTAATTGGAAAACAGACAGAAGGATGTGGGCAACAGTAAAGAATAGACACCAAGGTCAAATGGCCTTGAATCAACCAATAGGATGGCTCGGTATTACACATGGATGATGTTCGTTATCTTCGTTGCAGGTTTCACCCAGATGTTTTAATACCAATAATACAACGACTAGTTCTTCTAGGCACTACCATTCATACACTCGAGTAGAAAGGTAATTTGCAATTATCATCATCAGACAATATTCATCATAAAGTAAATCATACTTCTGAATTAGTATATCTTATAAGCGGAACTCATACAAATTCTGTTGAAGGATTCTGGGTCTATCTAAAAAAACGTATTATAATATCCAATGGTTCTCGATGTGATATGATATACAGCCACTTAGATGAATTTTTGTATCGACATTGGTTTGATATGTCTACAGACACTCCTATGAGAAACCGGGACCAGTTTTTACGGAATCTTGGAGATATGTACCCTATATAATTCAGGCTTATTACATATATGTCTCATGAACACACCTTTTATTCAAAAAAAAGCCATTTGTCACCTAGATGAATATAATTGGTAGATTCAAAGTCATTTGACTTTGGTGTCTATGCTTTACTGTTGCCGGGTGGTAAAATTCATAGCGCTCACTTGATTTCATTTATCCATTCATCAAAAGAATAGTGAATAATTAGATATAAATAGACCCGAATACAGGATATTGGTATATGCAGGCACTGTCAGTTCTCACTGAACAGATGTACTCGAGACTGATGTTAAGTTGAAGTACTATTGTATTTTAGCGTGACACTAATCGGTGGTTCTATCTTTCACAATAAACAGTGTAAATGTGAACGCTTACACTTGAAATAATACAACAGTAAAAAGCGCATAGGTTACAGTCAACAAACTCCATATGAATTTATTCATTGGACATATCACACAGTGAAACAGTATTGTTTACTGGATGAGATTTCGAACATAGTTAGAGAACCATTGAAAGCCAGGAATTACTCGGCAGCTGTTTCGTCCTCATTCAGGTCTCTTCATCACTACGTACCGATGACCTCCAGACTAGGACAAAAAGCTACCCAGTACACCCTCGCTTGTAATTGTTCTCTAACTGATATCAATCAATCCGTGACCAAACTTGGAACTAATCAAACCCCTATAAACTAACACTTGAAAATTTCGAACATAATTTACTACTGGAAGCGTTGAATGCGTTTATTTTTCTACGTAATGGGTAATGAGTCAAAATTAAGTGTCTAAATTTATAGATCGGAAACTCCACTTTAAGCGAAAGTGCAATGTGCATTACACTAAATATAAATTTTATACATTCCAAGGTAAACAAAATGCACTCAGGAGACAAACATGCATCAAGAATTATGCAGTTAAACCGTACAAGTTTTTATCAGGCTCTCAGTAAATTATCGTAACTCATATTTAAAGTTTTGAATTCACTTTCATCGGTTGCTTATCGTATATACTGATATAGAGCATAGGCTTTGAACAACAAAAATTTCACTTATGTGTATTAAAATGACTCCAGATTATAACAACACAGTTATCACTGGTGTGATAAATAAATTAAGAGAATAACAGTTATGCATACCTTATGGAAAAAGACTGCAGGAAAAGTGGCAGAAAACGACTGATTATTATTATCATTATTATTACCATTATTGTAAAACAGATGCCAAGAGAGCTGTTCAGATTGTCTTCCAGATAAACTGACTAATCGTTCAGGATTTTGGCACCATAGCTATTTAAAGCAAAGCAAAATAATTAAGATTCAAAATAATAAAAAATTTCCAATTAAATTATACGATATGAGGGATGATGGTGACTAGCAGTGGAAACCAGTATACGCAATTCGTCCTATTTAGGACTCGTCATCTGAATAAAACTGCATCTTCAGTGGGTTGTAGTGGTCCCCCGGGCAGAAACATTTAATAAATAATGAACTTGTCTTTTACTGAAAAAGACATTCTAATTGCATTATTCAAATTTACCAAAGGGGATAACTATACGACGTTTTTAACTCAATAGACAGGCAGACAGCAGTTCGTAAATCACTTCGATTTGGCTACACAAAGCGCGCTACTGGTTGATATAAGTGGCATACAACTATTCATCTCAACCAATCAGTGGTGTATAGTTTTATGCAAAAAGCGATTCAAACTTAAACAGCATAATGAGTGATTTGTGCACTGATTGACAGCCCGTGTAAAACTGACAAAGTCTAATATTATGATTACTGTTCTTTTGGGTTCCTCGTGGAACATAGGGCTTCAACTACACGTCTCCACTTGCTTCTGTCTTCTGCATCCATGTTATTCCATACTGTTTCAGCTCCTCTACACACGATCTCCTCCATGTCACCCTTGAACGTCCCACTCGCCGTTTCCCTTTCGGGTTCCACTCGAGCACTGGCCTGACGCGCGATGTCACCCAACGGCCTCCTCAACGAGTGTCCAATCCAACTCCACTTTCTCCTGCATATTTGTTGGGTGATTGGTTCTTGTTTTGTTTGTTCCCATAGCTTCTTGTTGGTGATTCTTTCCAGCCATCTGATCTTCAGTATAGAGCGAAGGCAGTTGTTGATAAAGGTCTGCAACAGGCTGTTGGAAATATTATTTGTGACCCGCCAAGTTTTTGATCCGTATAGAAGAACTGACTGACTTGACGTTTGTATTGAAAATCCGAATTTTGTTGTTGATGCAGGCTGAGTGACGAAGATTTCCAGATTGGTTTCAGGTTGATGAATGTGTTTCTCGCCTTCCCGATTCTCGATTTGACATCCTCGTCCGTTCCTCCTGTAGTTGAGACAATGCCCTCTAGATAAGTGAATGAAGTAACCTCTTTCAAATCCCTCCCGTTGATGGTGATTGGCGTTGGATGTTGCTGTTGTTGTTGGTTAGTTACTTTCATATCGTCGTACCATTACAACCAATTTCCAAAAGTAGCACCTTTCAGACCTCAGTCACTAATTTCACGTAACTTCACGATTCTACCCTGACTAGCTTGAGTTGAAGCCCATAAACTCTATGGTTTAGAATTATATTCTGGGGTTAATCATTTCGAGGCTACTCTCAAAACACGTCTGTTCCTTAGGACAAATAATGCATAAGAGTAAATCATGGCTGAGCATACTCAATTTTCCAAACATTTCAATCAAGAGAAGTCTCCACCTCATCATATATATATATATATGTATATATCAGAAATACCTACTTCAAATGCACGTTCAACTGATTCAGCAGATGGTAGACATGTATCCTCTTCAATAGAAAAAACTGCTTCTGTTCTTATTTGTCGATAAGGGAAAAATCGACCATTTACTGAACCATAAGCTGGACGCACTACACTCAACGGTACCTTTAGTGATGGCCATAGTATGGCTGAAATAAAAGAAAAACAGTTTGAATAAAATCAGTCTCTAAACTAGTACATTTACTACTGATTGTTTATTTTATCGAATACTTTCACTATTAACAATAAGCTAACAAAACAAATTAAACGACTACAAATGAATATTTTTTTATAACAAGTTGCAAAAAGTAATGGTTAGCACATCGATTACTTACTGAATTTTATTCGTAGTTATTTCTAAATTGTAACGTCGATTGAAAGATATATTGTTCTAGTAATGGTAATTATTAGTTTAGTTTCAAGCAGAAACAAATACATGATGTCATTTAATTGATATTGGCTAACAGTATTATACTTCCGGACACATGTTTCATCCTATTTGGGACTCGTCAGGTGAATGAAACTGCGTTTTTAGTGAGTGATAGTGCTCTCCCGAGACTCAAACCTATAATCCATAGTTCCAAACACCAGAGCATCATGTACGCGGCCACCTCGTGTTCAATGAGTATCAGTTTTTGCTAGTCAAAACCATAATTTTGCATTTCCTATCAAATGATTTTATTGAATTAAAATGCTCGGTGTCGATACACAAGAGGTGGTTCAATATCTCAGTGGATAACGCCTCAACTATGTGCAAAAGACGAGTTCAAATCCCTATCAAAAGACTCAATGGAATACAAAAAGTAAATTTAAAAGGGGTTTTCTGTTTCATTGGGGTCCACTATCAATCAAGAGTGACAAATTTGTGCTTCGTATTAATTCTGTTGCACGTTTCTCAACAACGAAGGGAGGTGTTCAACGATGTGTCTCTTAAGTTACCTACTTATTCACTCTATATGGTTATCTTCACAGGAACAAAAACTTATAAATGAACGTAGAAATAGCATAACTAGATAACTTTTTTTTCTTTATGACCGGTTGGTTGGGAAATGGTAAACAAAGAGAGAGACAGAGAGAAAAGGCATCATTATAAGCGCTTTTTATCATTCTGGACAGTCTTTGATATAGAACATCGCTATCCATTGTCCCCAATGAATTGGAGCTTCAGGAAACCCTTTTCAAGGTGACTTGTTTCAAGTTCCTGTCTATTTTGTTCATATGTCCCATTATAAAACTATTTGGGCAACTCATTTCAATTAGAACACTATCCGTATAAATTTAATTCCATTTCTATGGCTTAAATGGATATAGATATCGTAGATGCTATCATAAGAATGCATTGAAATAAAAGGTAACGTTGCTAGATATTATCACGAATAAAGTTGAAAGTGGCTCAACAGAAAATCAACAGTTTGTTTTCAGCGTCCTTCTTTACATTCACACATAGTTTTTCCCTCAGAGAAATAGTTATCATCTCATTATAAACAAAGTGAAGAGTTGGAAACCTATGCTTTATTAATGTTGAAGTGTGATGGGTTGGCAAGAAAAATGATTTTTTTTTCACCATTTTAACTTGTTCACATAGATTGAGAGATGTGAATTGCGCGATAAAATTGAGACTGAAATACGACAGGGACGCCGATGCTGGACTCAAAAGCGCTGACCACGGACACTGATCGACTACACCAACAACATTATACGTCAACTACCTGTTTCCCTCAGCCCGCTCTACTTAAGCCAGAACACAACGACGTGAGATGAAAAGTATATTTATCCGTACAAGAAAGTAAGAAGTGAGTGTACCAAAGAGAATGGCGCCGCTTGAGTGAAGACAACCAATAAGGACAATTCCTGAAGTGAGAGGATATATCCAGACAACATTGATCTAGTCTCACCATAAACATGTGATGTATCTGAGTAGATATCAGGCGATTAAACCGAAACCTGACATTAGTCTATGACGTCTTTGATAGTTGGTATGAGTCATGTAGGGAAGTGTAGGCTTGCTGGTTGGGGTCCTCGGGATGCTAAGAACCAATGGCTAGAGGACTACTGGAGATATGGTTCAAAATCGTTCTCAATGGCAGAGATGTACTCACTCTTTGTGATCTCCCACACCCATTAAACCATTTTGTTTTCTTATTTTGCCATTCTTTCTCCTTCATGTTTCTCCTTATTATTGTTCTTTTGAATCTCTTTTCCTCGCTTCTGTCTTCCTCTATATACTGCATGGAGTGTGGCAACTTGAACTGCTACACTTCTATCCAAAGTTTTGTGTTGAAACTCAGTTAGTCAGTCAGTCAACTTGTTCATATTCAATAACGAATATTCAAAGGAATAATCATGTATCGATTCACCTCACAGTTATAATAAGGCATCAACTTAACAAATTGTCAATCATACATAAGTCCGATAATTGAAATAAGTTAAAGTGTAAACTTGTCATTAAACACATAAGATAGCTGGAAAGCTACATCAGTCAACACTTAATCTCTAAATAAAACGGAGCATATTTAAGGTATCAATCAGAAGTACACACGCTTCTATTCATTTTAGTATACATATATATATATATATATATATATATATATATATATATATATATATATCATTATGCAGCTAATTTGACTTCTGACTATGTAATTATGGACACATTGTCCAGCCTTTTGTCAACTGATAAATACATTCATTTAACAGAAGGTGTGTTTAAAAAAAAGTAAAATCAACAAAAAAAGACTAGTTAGTTAGGAACACTTACTATCAGGAACAGGATACACTTTACTTGTCCATACAACTACAATTTGTTGTAAATATTTTACATACTGTATTGATTTTAACAAAACACTAAGTAGTGCGAAATGACTATGAGCTCGAATAAGAGCAGTGAATCCTGCCTGTGGGAAAGCTTTAGCTGGATAAAATAGAACTGGAGATATCGGAAATGCATTCTAAAAAGCAGAATATTTAATAAAAATAAAGAAACTAAAATATGTGAAAGTGAATTAAATGAATGTAGGATATAAATATGACAAATAGTGTGAATTACTATCACTGATACTCACTAGCGACTGGCCCTACTCAGGTAGGTAGTTATTTGGGATTCTAGTAGGCAGCCGTGACCAGTAGGGCACAGCAGGTCGGGTGTGAGGACAGATACTCGCCAAAGACACTGGCTAGTGGTCGCGCAGAAGTTAGAATTCATAGGACATTGGATCGAGTCCCAGTGGCTTATTGGTCTACCAGCTCGCTAGCCTTGTAACCAGAAGGTCCTGGATTCGAACTCTGGTGGATGTGTACTGCTAAAGAGTCCCAAACTAGGACGAAACAGCTATCCACTACTCCCAGGTTTTCCAATAGTTCTCTAACCAATGTCAGCTCATGATGAAATCCCGTAACCAATCAATCAAATCCCTACAAACCAATACTTGACTATTAAAACTTGAAGTTGGATAAAAGTAAAACGACAGGCAAGAATTACACACACAGACTAGATTTTAATACAGGAAGCAGCACGTAAGATGCCTATCGTCAATGATCAAAGCACCATGATAAAACAATGAATTATCTACCAAAAAAGACCTAATTAAAATCCTAAATAGGAGCACAGCACCAATGAAATATTCATATAGCTATAAAAATGTGTGTACTGAGAAGTGGTTCATTCTACCCTACCCTAAACAATTAGGATATGCGGTCATCAAAAAGTACTTCAGAGATTTTTAATCATTGAGAAAATGATCTTGATAAACCGAAATATGTGAAGAAAACAGAGTGCATGTTGGAAAGATAACATACGACCCCGTTATTCCTACAGGTTTTAAAATGACTAACCTATGACCAGCCGCAGCCTACGAACTGAAGTAAGTTCATTTGGGTTTGCTATAGAGTGGTTGTTGCTAGACTTACTGTCCCACATCTTTACTTAAAAGTAGAATTCATGTACTAGTGTAGGTGCTTCTAGTTCTACTCATCAGTTTCGGATCTACACAACGAATTTCACTGATTGACGTATCACAACTGCAAACTTCATAGTTCTTAAGATAAAAATAACATTCCATAAAATTCTGCTAATCGATGTCCTGTTTTGATTTATTCTCTCTTAGAGCTCACACTAAGCAATAACTAGCATCATAAACTATGGCATAATTGGTGGCATAAGACCATACACTTTGACGTGAGCTGACAACAAATCTACCCCACACTATCTATCGCCCAGAACATCTTTGCTCTACCTTGGTACTGGTACTATTGAATAGCTTACTCAGCACCTGGTGTTCTATACAGATATAATGGCAACCATTCCTGCAAAATCAAATGCAATATATGCGGTCAAATTTGTAAAAAATAATAAGCACGTAGGTAGTCTACGTATCAATATTCACAATACAAGGCAGTAGCTTAATTCAACGCCTAGCATAAGTGACAAAGTATTTACAGAATACACTAAACAAGAACCGTTATTTTATCAGTGTTTAAAACAAAATTCACTACAAAAGTTTGAATAAAATATACTCACTGCAGAATAATCAGGATAATTCCATTCAGCATAAGATCGTGAATACTGAGGAAAGACGCGATCATTTAGTATATCTAGTGTAGTGATCATGATTTTCTCTATCGATGAAAAATAACGTTCATAGGCAAACATTATTTGTTTCCGAAGAAGAAGTATCTCTCTTGATGAATATGTCGAGAGTATAGATGGAATCTTTTGAAATTTAATTCTAGGAATTCGTATAGCCATTCTAAATAATTTACAAATGAGAAATGGAAAGATCAACATACTATCATACTGAATTCAATATCCACCTCATAAAAAGTTACAATATTACATGGCAACCAGATAATAAACTAGTGGAATAATATAACTAACGTCACAGTTAGCCAAAAATACTGACAAGGTTTTTACCAAGGTTTATTGACAACTTTTATAACCAATAACGCTTTCTTTCCTATCTGAATCTGTATTTTGCAATTGTGTAGCTGGTCAGGCCAGTGGCAAACCATTTCTGCTTTTCAAGTATTGGTTTTGTAGGGATTTTGTTTGATTGGATGGAAGATTTCATCATGGGCTGACATCAGTTAGAGAACCACTGGAAAACCTGGGAGTACTGGATAGCTGTTTCGTCCTCACAGTACGCACCCACCGGGGTTCGAACCCAGGACCTTCTGGTTACAAGGCCAGCGAGCTCGTAGACCATTGAGCCACTGGAACCCAATCCAATGGGCCCATGAATTTTAACTTCTGGCAATTCACGACATAGCGCTACCGTTTCGCAATGTCTTCTTCGATGAGTTACTGCCTCCTCTTCAACATGCTGCACCCTACTGGTCACGGCTTCCCACTAGAACTCCAGGTCACTGCCTGAATAGGGCCAGTCGCTAGTGAGCATCAGATTAATTTTCAAGTATTGGTTTGGTAGGGATTTTGTTCGATTGGATGGAGGAACCCCGGTGGGTGCATACTGATGAAGAGTCCCAAACTAGGACGAAACAGCTGTCCAGTACTCTCAGGTTTTCCAGTGGTTCTCTAACTGATGTCAGCTCATGATGAAATCCTCCATCCATTTCTGCTTTATTTTGTGTTCAACAGAGAAAAGACATCACTTTGCTCAATACTAGATATGATAAATTCTCCATATCACTCATTGGTGAGGTGGCTGGTAGAGATTTCTGATCCGATGAAACAAAAGCAGTCGAGATAGAATCTCCGGGACACATTTGATTTTGTCGATTCTATTAAGAATGTCAATCTTGTAGATAAAACAATGGTCTCCTTAGATATCGTCACTCTCTCCCTCTCTCTTCCCCACTGTCCCTCTGACAGAAATCGTGTTATTTATGTGTTCAGGAAGTTAGAACAAACATAGTATCTAACCAAACACAGAGACTACGGCGAATTTACTCAAAATACTGGTATTCAGGTGGGCACAATTTACTCAGATGTGAAACATGATGTTTATATAACACTATTCCATAGAAAGTGATGAGTCAGTTACGATACCGATACATCAGATTAGCTTATAGGAAGCTAATCAGTAAGTAACTGTTTGAAGAGTTAGCTGGCATAAATAGCTTCTGAAAAACTGAAGCAGATTTAACTCATCCATATAGTTATTCAAAAGGTGAGTGTGATACACGAATAATGTTAGTGGACATGTCACAATAAAAACTTCGAAACAGTAGTGGTAAACCGAAAGATAGAGGTAACTAAATAGAGTGAGCTATCATTACCTTTCCGATATCCATCCTGAATAGAGGAGTAAAATAGATTGGGAAAAGAAATGGTTCAAATTCTGCGTTATTCCAAATAATATTTCAAACCTCAAGGGTATAGTATTAATCATACTTTTTCACGTTAAGTATTAGGTACTATAAAGCACAAGCCTAACACAGATTTGTTTCATTCCATTGTCAAGTTTTATTACTGTACGTTTGGAAACAAATTACCACAAGATTCTCCTATTATAAAAATAGTTTTTCCCTTCATATATACATATATATGTATATATATATATATATATCGCAACCGACAGTGTCTACCTTGAGCAGCTTGCATGGCCAAATGAGCTACACTGACTAGAACTAATGTTTCTGGGGGTCGTACCATGCCGTAAGGATCATTTAGATATCGATTATACTAGAAGGAGTTGTCGTCACAGAGTAAATTGTGTACACGATGTTGGTGGTCGTCTGTGAGCGAGGTCATACTGCTGAGAAATAGGGATGTAACAGCAGTGAGGTGTTTCCCTCAGATGGCCAGTATGCAAGCTATGCAACTTCTCCGCTCTGGAGAGGTGTCAGAAAAGGTCAACCCTGAAAATTGTACATCCTGACTTATCTTGTAGCGGTCTGTAACTGGCAGTAAGATCTGAATACGGACGCAACTTCAAAAGTCAATTCAAGCAAGTCCTGTCTAACTGGCTTCAAGCAGTTTTCTTCTGGCCACTGGGGTCACGCAACACTAACACTTTCTCTTTCAGGTCCTCCAAGAAATTTTCAAGTCATATATATGTATATATATAACAATCAGTAACAGTAGTAAGAGTAACCAAAAATGTAGCAGAAGTGCCTTATAAAATTGTTACTCATACAGAAACAAATGTATTCAACCACTTTCTACCTATGCAGTAGTAGTGGCGTAATAAAATGAACTCGAAACCATGATCATAACTTAGACACCTGAAAACTGGAGTCACTAGTCATTAAGATTCAAAAACACAAAACTGCACCTGAAAAATATGTAAAAACTTACTTATTCCAGTCAAGAACTTCAGAGAATGGTAAAACAATATCGTCATTTACAATCACTGGAATACAACCACATGCTATACTGTCGAATAAATTAAAACGATTTGCATTGTCTGCATCAATTACCAGGCAAAATTCACTGGAACACAAAGATTCTGAATAGTTGATCCACTTTTTCACACCATGTCGATATTGAGATTCAGATACTAATACAAAACGTCTATCATATGTTTGGCTGATTGACTGATTAGAATATTCTAAGATGATTATAGTCTGGGGAGAAAGGGAATCTGAATTTCGAGAATCTAATAAAAGGTATTTCAATTGATTTATTGAATCTTGATCAGTTGATGGGAAGACTATCAAGAATATAGTACGTCTAAGAAGAGGAAAACATGATAAGATATCGCTATTAAAATGTTTCTGAAAAACCAGATAAAAACTCCGTAGTGAACCAAATAACAACCGATTCTATTGATAAACAGAGCTTGTTTTCACGAAAAAGTCACTGCCACTCTACATTCAAAGGAATCAAATCAAATTCTATCATCATACAGAGAAAATGAGTTACTTTCAGTTGACAAGTTTAACCTGCTTTACATAAGTGATAGTAAATATTTTATATCCCCATAAATGACCTGGTAAAGGTGACGATGGATAGACTTCGGTCTTCATCTCCAAATCCTATCATGTGGCCATGCGTCCATAGCCTCTGGCAGGTAAGTCTTATTCACTGACTTCACGCGGTAGGGGTGTTCCTCACAAAAATGAAAGAGCAAATGTGAAAGTCTGGCACTTACAACCAAACTGATGGACACATTGGTCTATCTAGTGGAGCGAGAAAACCCTGATTCCAGACCTGCAGTGTACATGGGCTCCTCAATCCAAAAGAATCGAATGGCGTATGAACCTGTTACCTACACCGGAAACCATGAGAACACAGCTTACTACTACTGGTCCACTTCCCTTTGGATCAGACTTCAAGTTAACGGCTCAAGAGAGGTGGTAGGTCAAGAAAACCACCCGCTTCGATCTGGAAGCCCGGATAGTATCCCAGTTCTCACACGAACTATGAGATTTATGTGGCGTATTTCTTGGTGCCCATAAGGTAACAATTTTGCGTTTTAATAAATAAATAAAGCTCGGTGAAAAAGTAGTACTACAAATCTTTGATCTTAAAATCGACTAACAGTGAATATAATAGATCTCGGTTTAGTAATACTTCATAACTTGTGGTACAAACGTTCTAGGGCTTCGGATTTATTGTGCCGGCTTGAATCAGTTCAGATTATTACGAGGCCATACATTAAGAGTAACTTATGACTTAGTGTACGGAACTAATGTACAAAGAAAAATCAGTAGAGTTCATCTACTAAAGTGTGAAAAATATCCATCAACCTGATAACTAGTGAAATCATGGTAACTTAGTTAATAAAACTCAACGAAAGATCCGTTAATAGAAATATTAATAAACGAAATCTCACAAGTGAAAAACAAGGAACTCATTTCAAGCAAAATCAGTTGGGCTTATATTAATACTGACATGTAACTGTTTAACCGATATGAATGACACTGTTATTCATTCACAAGACTCAGTGTAAAACCAGAATTCATAGAGATCCTATCAAAAACCTCTAATGAATGAGAAATTATGTAAAACCACTTTAATCGTTAAAAAGTAACTTTTTCGTCCGGACTTATTTCAATCATTCAGAGAAATCATGTAGGTTAGTTTATAATTTTATTATTATTTAAACACAAAAAACTTGGTACAATATAGCACCAAGAAGATGCGCCACACAATAATAATAAAACAATATAGATTAAAAGTAAAAAATATAGTTAGTGAACGGATAAAGTACTTCATCTGGAAGAAAAACAGACATATTTAACAAGTTCGAACAGCATTCATCAATTATCGTCGGAAAGGGAAGAAAGAAGGAAATTGCAGCACGTTCGCCATTGATTACGATTCTTGGCCATATCCGATAACGTTTCGAGCCATCGATTCGGGCTACCTCTCGGACTCCGATCAGGGAGTCGTGACGCACCAACCGATGCTCACCTAACACAAATATCCCTCATCCCAAGATGCCACGTCATGGGCTGACCACCTCTCTAGCCTTTTCCATCCCTTCCCAGGGCTAGCAAACAGACACCTGTACGGAAGCCTCTGGGGTGACATTCGCAGCACATGTCCAAGCCACCGAAGCCGGTGTTTCCAGATGACGATACTCAACGAACGGTGGTCTCCACTGTGTCCAAACACACGTCGCTGGACCTCAGAATCACTCACACGATGGTACCATCGAATGCCAGCAACCCTACGGAAACAGCGATGATCGATACGAAGAGTCGCCACACATCTTCAGCTCGGAGAGGCCAGGTTTCGCAGGCGTAGCACATGACAACGCGCACCGAAGCATCGCAAGCCCGACGTTTGACAGCCATGTTAACGTCGCAACGGCGCCAGAGGTGGCTCAAGTTGACATATGCCACCATAGCTTTCATGGTACATTTGAAAATCTCGTCCACCACACCTCTGCCAGTACTCACACAACTACTCAGATACACGAAATCATCGACAATTTTAAGCGGTTCACCAACAACAGTGAGTGGAGGTACAGGCTCCTGCCAATCTTGTAACAGTACTTTGCCCTTAGTCTATAATACTACACACTTGATGACAAAACAGACGTATTAGATTATTTTAGCGATAAACAAGAAGGACGAAAACGATTCGATGCCATATTTAGCTTAGTAATTAGAGAAACTATATGATAACCCCGGAAGATGCTGCTGACAATTTAATTGATTAAAAAGATTTTTATTTAGAAGTTGGAAGTGCTCAACAGCTTTTTACGTCTATTTTAAAATCGCCAAACAATCAGATACAGAGTAATGAATTTCCTAGAACTAATAATCTTAGAAGCAGTCAGAAGTTTCCTCTATGAATTACATCGACGAGTTTACAACAGATACTGAATCTTTCAATTGACTTATCGTGTCATCAAAAATTATAAAAGTTATTTAACAATGAAATATCATTCACAATACAGATAACTAATAAAAATTTTTAAATAAAAATCTGTATGATTACCTTTTATTAATACTGTTATCTACAACAGTTGTATATGGATTAAATGCTGGTAGGACAATATCAAATTTTGGCCTGTATGTACGACTTGTATGACTAGCACTGGCGACGATAGCTGAAGCTGAATACATCAACTTTTCATTGGATAAGAAATTCACTATCAAATGATTCCTGCCATCATTCCATCTTAAAAGATATAATTACTAAATGAAAAAAAACAAACAACAATTTAAACAAACCTTGGCAAATGATTTAAATAACGCAGGGATAGATCAATGCCTTGATGATTTTGATCATGAATATATAAGAAATCCATTCCAGGCACAAGAATACACGCATCTTCAATTCGATTCACATAATACTGACTAGATAGAATAGCATTATGCAATGAGAGAAATTGTTGACTAAAGACTATCGGAAGTGAAGTATGATTGAATTGTTTTAATAAAGGATACATATAAACTCTAATTGTATGTAATGGCTTGTTAACAAGTTCATGAACACAATTATTTACATTAAAACATGTAGAATATGTACAATGTTTGTTGGCATAAGAAGGCAATTGATAATAAGTAGTGTCAAGAAAATGCTTGTTACTCTTTTCCTTTGGAATAATCACATGATAGAATGAAGTTAAATAAAAGTAGAAAATTAATAATATGATAATAAAACATATAGAAAAATAATAAGGAAGACTGAGTAATTTTATCCTCATTAAAAATAACATTCGTAAAGATCAGTGGGAATTCAAAAATTGACAGAGGTGACCATTAAACACCACGGTCATTGGAAGCTGCATAGAGTGTGAAAGTAATTAGTGTAGAAAGAAAATATCCAATCAGCTGATTATTTCTTGAAAGCGATGCGATTGGCCGAATGAATATAATAGAGACCTGAAAGAATAGATAAAAACTGCAGTTTAATACACTATTCTGACCTACTCATAATACTTTGTACACAGAGTTATTATTATTATTATTAAAACACAAACTTGTTACATTAGGGGCACCGACAAATATGCCACACAAAATCTCATAGTTTGTGTGAGGACGGGGATACTGTCTGGGCGTCCAGATTGAAGCAGGTGGTTTTCTTGACCCACCACCTCTTCTGAGCCTTTGACTTGAAGTCTGGAAGTGGACCAGTAGTAGTAGTCTGTGTTTTCATGGTTTCCGATGACGGTGACAAGTTTATTCTCCATTCGATCCTTTCGGATTCTAGAGCTCATGTACACCATATGCATAGAATCAGGGTTTTCTCGCTCCCCTAGATAGACCAATGTGTCCATCAGTCTGGTTGTAAGCGCCAGACTTTCACATTCACCCTTTCACTTCCATGAGGAAGAGAAATTTCCCAACTTTGTTAACTCGGTGTACAAAGTCAAGAAGTTTACCTTCACTACTAGGATTCATGTTATTCTAATAATTAATTATATGAGAATGAATAGTCTGACCAATGATATGAAAGAGATGATTGAAGTTGAAACTAAAACATGAGTGACTGTATGATTCGAACCAACACACCACCGAATGCATAGTAAATTCCAAAAATGAAAATTACCTTTCAGCTGTAGTTTTAAGACATTCATCCACATTTCATAATTGTCCAGTATCAGTTAAAGTTTTTGAGCACTTAGTGAATCCAAAAGGTTCTAGTGACTTCATGTGAAATAAATCTGAAAACAACCAAAATATGAATTTACTACATACTTATAAATGATATCAACTGCATGATGCACTTTAATGAGTAACATGAAGAACCAAAGGATCGTTTATGTATTAAATAGACAATAAGCCGAAAAAAGTGCTCAGTGAGTCTGGAAGAAACTATGTTCCTGGACAGCAGTTCATTTAAAGTATAAAAAACAGGTGACATGGCCTGAAACTAAGAGAAGTGATTATTATTATTATAGTGTTGTAAAATCATGCAATCTGATGACACTTTAGGTGTTACGTCTACATGCACGTATGGTGTACTGCATTATAACTTATTTAACAAGGCTTCCGAATATCTTCAACACTTATGTCTCTTAATTTAATTCAACGAATTAGTTATCATATACAAATCTGAGTATTAGGATACGAGCCACATCTATTACTTGAGGATTAGTGATATTACGTAGCAGTGCAAACGATCGTAGGTCACCAGTTGAATAGATAATATTTCAGCCAACAAGGTACATTTTTACACAGTTAACAATCCCCTAAAAGGAGTTATCAATCATTGATTTACCAAGCTTTGCCATCAGCATAAAAAGAAAATATGCTATTGTATCGAAAAGTCCACTATACAGAGTCATCGCAAGTATGCCAAGCTAAATAGAACACTGAGATAAAGTTGTTTACCTAAAATCCAGGCTAATTACTGAAATTCCATGGGAAAAATGCAGTTAAGTGACTGGGATGATATTTTTTGACCAACCAAAGTTTGGGTAGTCATACTGCTACTCGATTATAACGAGGAAATGTGGAAGAAACTGTTTGTTCAAACATTTATGTATGAACATCAACATTGTAACATATGCCTAACACTGGCAAGGTAGTATTTAGGACATTTTAAATAGAGAAATAAACCAATGAGGAGAAGGAAACACATTCGACCTTAAACGAGGTCTTCTAAGGGGAACAAAAAGAAAACTTTCTAAATTGTCACTAGTGAACACAACACTAACATTTCCATGTCTATAATCTAAGTGCACCCAATGCAAGTTGAGCACACACTTTCAAACTGAGCTCTAGTGCCTAAATGTGCGTACTAGCAACAGCAGTGTTACAATGCAGCAGTCACGCATTAGTTTTCTGGACTCAATGTTTGACCACTAGATAATGCGTGAGATATCCCGACTGAAAGCTGCTACCTTGATGTGGTGGTCGGGCTTGAACACCGCAATGACCCTACAAGCTATACTATACTGTCGCTTGAGGTCCTACCATGCCAGAAAGGTTGTTTGGATAGCGCTTAGACAAAAAGCAGCTACCCAATCCAATGCTATGATTCAAACAAATTCACAAAATATCATGCCGGATCGGTCGGGGCCCGGATTAACAACGACCGCGCTTCCTGCTGCCGTGTCACAGGGCAGAAGTGATAAATATGCTACTGAGACACACCAAACAAAAAAGAACAAACAAAAACAGGCCGCGTGTGACCGGCCTCAAGCAGTTGTCACCTGGGCTCTGCGGTCACGCAGCACTCTTTCTGTTTCAGGTTCCCGAAGAATCAATCAACTTCCATGGTGTGGGCAGCCGGGAAGTAACAACCGCCCACACACTTCCAAAAGCACACGAAGCCTTCCTGAGCATCACTCTCCCTTACTCACATCACCTTCCTCATCTTGCTTCTCTACTACAGTTAGCACTATTCTGCAGGCTAGTGAGTCATCTTCACTTCACTCTGCGTCCACAAACAAAAGTGAGAGCCATAGAAACACCCCAGATAGCATTTAAAAGCCACGTCATATATCCGCCATATCTGCAAAAGTTTCGATAGATAAGTAATATTTCTAAGGTACACATGGTCAATAGCCTAATACATGTTTGTGCCAACCTAGATTCGTCGAAAACTGATAGGAGAATAAAACGAAATTAATAATTAATTTTGATTATTTTAGTCACTTTTACTACTGGCCACTGTTGACGATTGTCAGAAAAAAAGATATCATTAGTGTAAGGCAGATTAATCATTGAATGTGTGTTCATTGAAATGACCACCAACACATGAAATAGAAATGACGCAAAATCGAAAAAAAAACTGTAGAAGGAGGACATGCGGGTGTATCGATATGATTATAAGCAATAAACTGCACTCAAAACATCACCTAGTTACTAATAATATATAAATGTGTTACATTAAATAAACATTTCATACAAAATTAAGCTAAATAAATAAATAAATCCCGGATAGTGAATTCTTATTGAACTTAAATAGCTCAGATCAATTCATCTAACGATTTCGATATCATTAAGAAAAGCAAACATGACCGCCAAAGTCAAACAAGACAGCTGTTTCGAAAACAAAACAAACTATAAGAGAGTAAGAAATATATTGAATCTACATCTTTTTTTAGAAATGAATTTACAATTTGATAGAGTTATTTGAGGAGTTTTGGACGCTTCGACTGATGAACACATTGATCTACAGACACACATCGTTCACAATAATTACAGTGGAATTTCTTTGAAGATCTACAGCGACCGCATTTATCACAGTGTACATAAGTTGGTCCATTCTGTAGTGAAACAAAAAACAACGGTACTAAATATAAATGCTATAATGCATCAACAAATTTAGTGATATTAATGAAACAGAGATATGCATCCACGTAACGTGAAAACTTTTGATAGCACAACCAAGAAACACCTGGTTAATCTAATATCAACCTCTTAATATATATATATATATATATATATATATATATCAGACTTCTTTATAGGCTTAATTAATTAAATAAAACGCCGTATTGCCAGCACAAAGACTCCTTGCAATAACGAGCTAGGCTATTTAAGAGCCAAACATTCTAATCACTTCCTTTGAATATGGAAATTTAGCAGTACTAGAAATAACAACTATTCATAGAGAACGGATTACTATTTTTAAAGCTCGCAACAGTGGCCAATATAAAATTCATCTTACACTGATAAAAAACTTATGGGAAGCAAGTGCTTTCTCCTCTTATTTCACTCTTATTCATCATTCTGAAACCTCAACGAATATGAGTTTCGACAGTTCTGTCAGCTTATGTAAGTCAATATGAAAAGAAAACCTGACTACCGTAATATGATAGCACCCATGGTCATATGGACCACCATATACTTGGAGATAATACCAAGTGACAGAACAACAGAATAAGCAACAGTATAGGACGAACATTGGTGTGAAAACATGTGCACTGGTAAGAACTGGTTTTCAAAGGCTCATAGTACAAACAAGTCACTTCCAAATATTGAGGCACGAGTTAAACCTCTGAATCATCTACTTCGGCCTGGATAATCACAACTGTATCATAAACCTTTACACATTATGTGTGGCTGACAGCCGAGTGTATAAAATCCCAGGAGTAACTGAATTGTCCTATTATCATACCCACAGACTTCGCAACTCTTAATGAGGTCACGGCTACGACGTCTTGTTGAGTTAACTCCTAGTCCATATGTTGTAGTGAATGAGAAGTAAGATAAAGTTACCAGTAATTTAGAGTGGAAACAGGAATCCTCCAAGTCGAATTTCATAAAAGTTACCAGTATTATAAGACCAGTAAAGATTATATTTTAGTACTACTGCATAGCAAGTTAAAATAACATTCAGTTATCATTTGTTAGAATAGTGGATGAGAAAGAACTTGAAAAAGATAACTCACCTTAGTTGTACAACGATTGCACTTGAGACAGTGTACATTCGTGATGTGTGAATAACGCTGGCAAATTTCACAAAACCTACGGGGTAAAAATAGATTTTTGAACTCCATATTAAGTTTCTCAATATTAAACGAATACTTATTAGAAAACAAACGGGAATAGATGACGCTTTTATCCCGTTACGAGACTCCGTGGTGAAGTGTACCCACAGAATATAACTTTTAACCAAATTTAAAAAATTTCACGTTTGGATGTATATCAGCTATTAAACCACTGGTGTAAGCAGTTCAGTAACACAACATCTGATCGGAGCTGACCACAAAATCAACATCAGATATGTATTCAGGACGATTATAAAACAACATAGTTCAATTTTACGGCTTTGTATACGTCGTCTCATTAACAAGTAAAAAACATTTATATGTTGGTAATCAATCTCCGCCTAACTCGGTAGCAAAATTATGTGGTCAGAAATGCCTTCATTTCCTAATTACATTTTCGTTTCTGAAAATTTTACATTTTGATATCTTAAATATAGATAACTAAAATAATTATTTATAACCTTAATTTTGTTTATTTAATATTCACCGTCTTATGAAGTCAATTCACCAAATGTCCATTTTAATACCCGGCCAAGAGGTTTTCACTTTGACAGTGCGTTGGTACTTATTCCATTATTGATAGTCCAATCTAAACACCTTAAACATGTCAGAGGTGAGAGCAACAAAATACATGACGTTATTTCTGTAGCACAAGAACAATGTGGATAAACTAATCCACACAGAACTTGGGTGATATAGACTGAACTTTCTTCAGAAGTTGCAAATTTGCATGCCCATTCCTCCACATGAACTGAACACTATCATTGTGATTCTATTTAATCCTCATAAACATCTCTTTTTGTTATTTCTTATTTAGCTGAATACATGCAGTAATAATGTACTTCTTTGTTCATGTACTCGATTTATTATGAATATTAAATAATGAATAACAGAAAATTCGCTTGGAAATTATATGCAGTAAATAAATGAATACCTGAATGATGCCTCCAGTGATTTAGGTGGATGAACTAATGAAGGTGAGAGATTTGTAAACAGACGAACAATTGAATCTCGTCTTTTTCCTCTATTTGCCTGGTTATCATTGTTGATTGTATTACTTCGACTAATATCAGGATTATTGCTATCACAATCCAATCTTGAATGATTCTCATACGTCATCTTAATAAACAATCGTAGTCTAAAGTAAGTAACAAAAAATACTGATTACTTTATAGTCCAACAAATTTATAAACGGTGCAATTTTCTGTAACTTCTTCTCAAAAAAGTATGGGAGGGCCATCAAATACGCATAAGTGTTCTCATCGTTCGTATTGCTATCTTCACTCTTTTTGACCTTGGAAACTGACGAAAATCACAGTAATCTCGTACATTATGTAGTTACCCCCAATATTTTGATTAATGCACCTTATAACTGAATTTTGTAATACTTCGATCTGTTTTATGATTAATGACAATGGTGCGGCGAACGGAGGATCACAAAATATCAAACATTTGTGCATAGACTTCACATTTTCCTTGATAAAATTATAAAAATTCTCTTTGTCTTGTTGACTGAAGAAAAATCCATTTACCATGTTGTATTGTGAAAAGTTATGTGAACGATAAAAGTTAGTCTAAAATTTTCAAATTTAGAAAATTAAAATCAGAAGTTAACAACAGACCAGTCGAAAATCAATGTCCAACAAATAAGAGTTTGTCAACTGTCCTCTGTGTGCAAGCTGAAGTTGAATGAAGTCATGAAGACGGGGTGATCCAATACAAACAACATAATTCACTGATAGATTGTTTATAATTGAATATAGTTGATTTAAACAATTTAAAGAGAAAAAGTATTGCTGTAAGTATAATTAATTAGAACGTAGAAAATCATACGTACCGCATGAGCTTTAGAGTCTCCTAGAGGCTTTAATAAATATGATGGCATGGTTAATAAATTATCTGACAGATCTCCTCTATATTCATGCATCTTATGCTTTTTTCTTTCAGTTACCATTGAAAATAGACAATCACAAGTGGAACAATAGGCTCTGTTTGATTGGACGCTACTAAGAATATCCTCCACTGACCAATTGTTCAAAGTATTTTTTCGATATAGCTCTTGTCTTTTGCATTCGTCCTTGCCACGGAATGCTGAACAAGCATAGTGAAATGATTCAGAACTCTTGTTAACTATTTTCAACATGATACCGTGAGGACACACAGGGCCATCTTCGGGGAGTTCAATTATTTGGCACATTTCTCAGATTTCGAATACCTGGTGAGTAAAGATAGTGATAGGATTAATTGAATGCAAATAGCAGTGGCTCTAGACGTGCCATCATTAAAAAAAATCTAGATACAGGGTTGTGTTATTCTCAGTTATCATACTTCAAAATCTGCAACATAATAAAACTGACAACAGCAGTAAAATAAAACAAACAAGAGAAACACGATCAAATAACTAATTAGCATTTCCTAAGATGAACTATGGGATAAGTAGGATATATCAATCTAAAAAAAGCAATTGTGCAGGTGACATTGATATCTATTTTGTGTTGATAAACGACAACAGACTGCCTAAACGTGTTACTCCAATATTTAGTAATCCCATGAATTTATGTTACAATTAAATGTTTTGCAGATTTTCTTTTGTACTGCCCTCACTTCGCACACTTTATATGTTGGATAACTATGAATAGACAGTACACACTACAGTCGTTTCACGACATCAAGATTATAATTACATGCTGAATTAATTTATTCTCTTAATTAGTTCGTTTCATAAAAAAGAAAAACGAAATACTCTCAAGAATGACTTCGACAAAAACCATAAGATACACGGATACTGCAAAGAGATATCTTTTTCTTAGAGTTAAAATACTGCATGCTAGAGTTCGTATTAAAGGATGTCCATAATCTTTCTACGGACATGAAGCTGAGCAGTGAAAATGAGTGTGCAACAACTTCAATTGACTGGTACGTAAATGTTCTAGGATTTTGACAAAGAGTGATGCACAGGCCACGATGTGAATCTGCTTTATTGGACACTTAAATTTCGTTAGGAATAAAAGAGTTGTATAAGTAACCAGTGAAGATCGGAGACCTCCATACAAGCTTCCAAGCTAAGCACAACCCAATGCAACCTTTTAAACAATAAGATATCTAGTAAAAACGACTGCTTCTTTTAGTACAAGGATAGTGATACAAAGCACAGACTTGTGAAAGACATAATTATTTAGAACTTAGTTATCCGCTTTTTAACTTTGAAACAATGTGAAGGATAATTATACCACGCACTGGTTCAGATTGAAGTAGGAAGAGAGATTCCAACCCAGAACCTATCAGTTTAAAGTCGACTGATTAAACCGAGTGAAATCAGTTCCAATACAATATCTAAAATATGGTATTTGAAATCATTCAGGAGCTAAAGTGTGAATTTTCATCGGCTATGGTAACTGAGATGTGTTACCTCTACTGCATAGCACATTTCATCGAGCAGCAATGTTAAGCAAAATAAAAGTCGGTTAGTTGATGTTTAAAATAACGTATGACACCCACAAAGTCTGTGGATGTGAGTTTGATACATGTGTGGAATCATAAATTACACTGTTAAGTTAACAAAGATACCAAAGGAGATTGGATATTGATAATAATTGGGAACTGATCGAGGTGAAACACGCATTCACTTTACATTAACTTTCAAATCTTCGAAATTTCCACCAACTCTTATTCTGCTGTTCCTTCTTTTCTTGTACCACTTTTCCAATTTATAATCATTTTGCTTTTACTCCTTGTGTCTATGCTGTTGTGAAGTGTAGCAAATTCAGCTGACCTGTTTCTATGCAATGGTCTATACCGATTTGTATCTGACAAGGAGTCACGGGATTTAATCGAATTTAAATCACTTTTATACTACTATGTCTTGTTTGTCCCTAAGGCCGAAAAAGGTTGAATATACGGCTATCCAGAATGATGGGTTTTTTTCTAGACATCAGAAAACTTGAGTGAGATATGTTTGCTTCCTGTAACTAAACCTTTTCTATCTTCGGTTATGCATTATCCTATCCCATATCTACCTCAAAATATATCCACGAAATTTGAACTGGAAAAATCACTCTACTCTGTGGGTAAAAGCTTTCGCAACTCGGTTTTCAAACATGGGTGACAGGACTCATTTCTGTTTCACATACCGAATTATACATAAAGTTGATATAATAGGTGTAACTTATTGTTCAATCCAATAAATTCACTTTATCATAATTCGAATCCTCTTCTTTAAATTTAGTCCGAAGACTTCATGTTTATAATTGGACAAAGGGCGGCTATATTCGTCAGAAACTGACATAAACCTTAACCATCTGGATTCTTAGCTTATACATAGTATTTTACATGAACATAAGTAAACAGCTTGATTGGTTAAATTTCTTGAGTAAATGCACATTTATTTTAACTTATAGGTTTGCACATCCCTTTCCAAGTTGCCTGTAATAATGATGAGAGGAAAATTGTTAAAAATCACACTGACAAAATTCGCATGTGAATGTTGGGCGACTATTGTTTTTTCAATCCACACAACTGCGAGGTTGGGTGATGAGCATATTGACTATTTTTGCAGAAAACCTGTCTCAATCCCCCACAGAAGACGTCATTTGATTTACCAAACCAGTTTCTACACATTAATTTACATTCAAATGTAAGCGATATGATCAGTCAGAGAAGTGTTTTTGAGTATGTATATACTTGGATGTATAAATACCCAAGCTTACAACAATCCTAAACTTATTCTAACCTATTCTTCGATAATGCCTTTTTATGGTAAATGAAGATTTTATCTTCACACTATGTTCTGAAATAACGCTGGTCGTGCTTAAAAAGAGCTGGGTGCTGAATTAAGTCTTTTCGTTCTGAAGTAACGCTAGTCCGCGCTTAATATGTCCTGTGAGGGCTGAAACAACGCTGATAAGCAAACCCAGTAGGTTCTGATCTACTCCTGAGAATGCCTAGAAAAAGAACACGGTGCTGAATTAGTGCCAGTCATGCTGAAAACCAGCACTGAGTTCTAGTCTGTGCCATTAAAGAATTCATTTCACAACAGATTCAGAAGTTACTCACTATAGAACGTGAGAATTATTTCAGAATTAGTGAGATTTAATTTAGCATTATGGTAAGCTTGGGTTAATATAGATACTCGAGATATCTATTCTTCATTATTTCCAACACAGCTATATAGTTCGCATTCTATACGGTTATTTTTTGCCCAAAACTAGAAATAGTATAGCCAAATAAGGCTAGTCTTCTCGAATACCAGAATATGAAATAAACTAGTGTATTTCAGAGAAGTATCATATTAAAGTGTATGTGTGAACGATGAACTAGTGGGATACAAATGTGCTAAATTAATTCTTGCTTTCTGGCTTTAGTGATCATATACTAAAATCACAAGAGGTTAAAACCCCAAAAGACCTCACCCCTCTCAGTCATGCGTAACGATAGCTCACAAAAATGGCGCGCCATCATTCAGAAGACCTATTATACACAATAAAGTTATCAGAATAGTAAAGGAAAACATCAGAAGTAAGCTCAAACATTTTCAGTATTGTGAGGTTTCCCACTAATGTTTAATAAGTCAGCTTCTCTAGATTGTCAAGGTGGTCAACTCAGATTTTTATTTTTGCTTTGCGATCGAATGCCCTGAGCCTCTGTTGATCCTTTTCCGGTAGGTGTCTATCCATGTCAGTTTCATTCCCGAAGAAGCCTTATGTCTAATACACCACTTGCTGACACTGGTTATAACAGATGATGAGTCGGTGCGAGAACTAGTACTTTACAGTTCACAATTCCAGGAACAATCTTGATGTCTCTTGCTTTTCCCTGAGATGTTCCGACCTGGTGAACGAAAAAAGAGAATATAGATCAGGCCTTTAATCGTTTCGCAAAGTGTCGGGCATCAAAGTTTTATTTTTTCTCGCCCACAATAAGATGGGTAATTCCATCCCGCGAGTTTTTGAATTGTTAGGTTTCCCTAAAGACAATGAGGGGAAAAGAACACTTCGTTTTATTGACTCCATATAAGTATATAAATATTTTTCAACAACCCAGTGTGGTTAGTTTTGATAGCTTGATCATTTCACAAGAATCCAGTTACAAATTAGTTAAAGAAGAGACGGAAATACTTGAAAATCACTGGCGAATGTTTGTGAAGAAAATACTCTACACCGAAATAATTAAGAGGTTTCATGGTGACAATAATCTACAGCACACTCTCTACACATGGTCTTCATCCTTAGAGAACATGGTTAACACTCACCATTGTTCCGTTTTGTGTAGACGTCCAATTCTTCTTGACTATCACATTTGGTACAGAAACTAGTTACTGTATCCAATAATTCGTTGTGTAAAGACTTCTTAAAATGTAAATCCATGTATGTGTGTGTTTGACTTTCCTTAAGTTTCATTAATTTTCGCTAAGATGAACTTTCTTCATGGGAAATATTTGTTCCTGTCGCGGATATGGACTTTTTACTTTTGTTTCAAAACCAGATGTCTACATAATAGTAATAGTACAGGTCTCTTACCTATGGAATGTTTTGCGTATAAACGTCTCTCCGACAATCAAAAAGACGTAAAGGAGGGACGCGCTAGATTTCATAAACTACCGTGCACTACGCAGCCAACAAGCTATTAATTCTTTCTATAACAGTTGTTCTTGACGCTGTCTGATGCTATCCTGAAGTTATCTGATCCAAATCATTAGAGGTAAACAAACTGATCGCTGAAGTTGAAATGAACCTAGGGTTGATCTGTGGACTCTGGAACAATATTAGCCCGCTATTGAGTCCCCTATAAATTAATTGCTGGCCTGGCTTAAGCATTTACAAATTTATGAACCGCATCTTCATACTGTTATCATTGTTATTTCTCACTGCATATCATACATATACGTATCTGCCAATCTGTATATCTATATATTTATCATGTCATAACCCACCCGTTCGCTTGCTGCCTCTGAAACTATTGAGGGAACACAAAACTCTGGAATAAACGCAATAGCCAGTATGCGTATGCCTTCATTTGGTTTTAATGAGCTTAGGAATTGGTTCGCTATCATCAGGCCCCTCTTCGCTGCACAAGGGATTAAGTCACAGATTGCTAAGTATGGATGCGTCTTAGTTGCACTGCCTGCAGATGTACTTAAAGACATTACTGACGTAATTGACAGTGCTCCTGCAGACCAAAATACGAGTTACTCAAAGCAGTTTTGATACAGAGAATAAGTGTCTCAGGCGATAGGAGGACGTAGCAATTACTCAAGGCATGTCATTTAGACTCAAGGACACTGTCTCAGCTCCCCATGAACATGAGTCAATCGATTAACTCACGTAAGGTTGACAAAGTGATTCTACGACAGGTGTGTTTGACTATCCCCAAAAGTCAATCGACCTAGATGAATTAAGGGAGCTTACAGATGACATGCTAGGCGTATTGTACGATACCAGAGTCTGCAATATTTCAAAAAGTGATGAGTTACCAGTTCAGGTCGCGTCTACTGAGGGCGCAGCAGTATTATCAGCTATTTCGGGATTAGCAAACAAGATGCAAAAGTTAAGGAGTGGAACGGGTAGCCTACATGCACTGTCAAGGAACTTAGCCCTAAGTTCCCATTGTAACGAAGACGCTTTGAACCAATAATGACCATGTATTTTCTCGACTTTAACCCCAAAACACCAGTATTCTTTGAACGAAGTTATATTGTTTGGCAATTAAAGCAAAGAGTAATACAAGTCTATAAACAAATGTTTTAACAAAATTATAAAGTACTTTTATTCGTATTCTTCCGTCTTCATCGAACTTGCACACGATCGAACCATTCGTGCCTTCGAGTTGCCCGCCAATGGTGACCAAAGTCAATGAACCAATGTTCAGTGTTCATATTCCTTGACACTCCCTGGCAAAAGAGAGTACATCCCTTTTTTCCACAGCGGCAATAACCTTGAACTGAACTACCAGCGCGTGAACCTGGGCCAACCGGGACTAGGCCAAAATGGAAAGGCAAGACAAAATAGGCCAACTCACAACAAGCGTACCACAGCACACAGACACGCTCTCCCCGGCACGTGGGATCTCTCTGTCGACAGTTCCACCACTGGTCTGGTTCACGAAGCGTTGGTTGCTTCATATCACTCTGGCACAATCCTCTCCCCGGCGTATCAAATCGCATACACTGACTCTAACACTACTCGATTCGTTCACAAGTTAGGAGACTAGAAGCGACTTCATAAGTAGTAACAATAACATTACAAGATGATTCATACAGTGTGACAACTATAAAATTAACCAACAGTCAGATGAATCGGAACCCACTCAATTACTTAACACAAACATGTGTGCAATCAGTACGTCAAATGTTGTGGATTCTGCCTTGACGAGCTACTCTTGAAGAACTGTAGGACTTACAGCAGAACGCCTACATTCCTTCTCAGGCTGACGATCCAAGTGGAAGACGTCCGGACTCAAACAAAATTAACCAACAGATAGATGAGAGATGATACCAATTCAGTATGTACAACATGAACATATGTAAAAAATAACACACCAAGTACGATGGACTGCTCTTCGACGTACTACCCTTGAAGAATTGTAGGATTTGCAGCAGTACGCCTACCACCCTTCTCAGGTTGACGCCCTTAATTTGGAAAATCGTCGTTGAGTTCATTTGCTGACCTCCTTCCATCATCTATATCCTCAACTCTGAATGGTAAAACGCCCATGACACTGTATCGTTGAATGTAGATGATTAACAAACATACGACGTATCTGACCAACCAAGCGAAGGCACAGAGCAATTAGCACCAAAGATAATAACATTCAAATAGTAGTGTGAAACTTGAAATGCCTTTATTCGTGCAAGTCAGTGTAACAATTACTTTCTTGTACACAGTCGGCTTATCGTCACTAAACTGGCCATTGACTTTCTTCCCTTCGAACGGACTGACACCAGCATAATCACTGCATAAGACACGTGGGTTCATGGACGGCTCTTTTACTGCATATGACAACACCAACGACGACTGACTGGCACCAGCTGATGAACTTAGTGGTGTATCAGAAGCTGTTGTTGTTCGACCTTTAGAAAGTTGTCTAACCTCAAGATTACCACCACTGCTATCTTTTATTATTAGCTCCAGTTCAGCCTTAACATCTGTCGATAGTTGGGTTACACTCGGATCATTTACACTGACGGTCTCATGAGTATCCATAATTTCCGCAACCGCATCTGGCTTTAATTTTACTTCACGTTCAAGTTGTACAGAACCTTTATTCAACTCAGTAGTAGTTGGCATTCCGCTCATCTCATCATGATCAGCCAAAGACAAATGTGCACTATCATGACCATTGTCACAAATATCCACTTTACCGCCGTTTGTATGATCCAATTCATCATTTTCAACCTCTTTAATAACAGCAGTAGATGATTTGAGGTCTTCCTCATAAATCTTTAAAGGTTTCATACCTTTACTCTGACAAGTAATACCTTGTAAACTTGTGGAGTCAGAAGTGGACTCTGAAACTGTAACTCCCTTCTTCTGCACAAACCGTGGTGTCGTCCGTGACAATCTATTCAACAATGGCTTACTATTTGCAACTACAGGCTTCTTCACCGCACCATTATTGTCACACGATTCGGAGTCAGAGCTTGATGACGCTGACTTCACATTTAGCTTACCACTAAACTTGCTCACTGCTTCACAGTTCGCTTTTGTACGCACTTCTTGCAAACGGACGAAGCACAACCGTGTTTGTCTTGCATCTTGTAACTTATCCGTTGGGGTCGTCCCACTTAAGCTGTCACACCCATTCAGTTTGTATGGATTACTAGACACCATAAAGCCTTCTCGATATCCACTTCTCTGAGACCGTTTCGTCATAAATGATCGCGTTTCGCTCTCTGATTTCTCTATTCCAGGGGTGGGATACAGTATACTAGCAAACTTGCTCAAAGCTTGTTTAACACTGTCTTTCACCAGGCTCACAATGTCATCCAACCCGGGCTCGGCTACCGTTTTATACACTCGGTGAGGATAATTGTTAAACAACTTAAGTTCCCAGACCTCCCTCTTGTGAAAGTACGAAGTGACGGAAGTAGAAGAATTATTCCTTGCAACACAGTGATGGTTGGTGGTCTCCCATCAGTGTACTGCTTTCATATTTATATAAGATTCCTTACCATTCAGGTAGGCTCAAGTGCCAGATAGAAGGAAGTTGACTATTTCTATTCTGCAGACTTTACAGAGGAAGATGTCGTGAGACATAGAGTTGTAAGGTTGTGTTGAGTATAGAGATAAGACATGAGCTGGAATATTCTGGTCCCACGTTTCTGCTCAACCCCTACAACTCACCAGCGAAATGAAGTATTTCACCAAAATGCAGCTAGTGTACCACTCTAAGTCCCCAAGCCTACATGACAGTTCCATTTCCTGGGTGAAATTGTCGCACTTTGTGGAAGTGGCGATGGAAGACGAAGAGCGACTTCTCAACGCACAAAGTGTAAATCCAGATAACGTGAAAGGTATATGCCTGATGAACTGCTGTCTGTCTGAAAAATCATTCGCCACACTATTTATATATATGTATATATATGTAACGACAGAAGACAAGGGCCAGGCAACAGATCGTTTATTGAGAAAATCAACAGATATTTATAGATTTTTATGTACATTATTATAGATTATTGTTAGTAGAGAAACAGCGTCTTCTGACTGGTCGTTTTATCACTGGAATTTCATCTCTTTGTTGCTTTTTCTTGGAAGGTCAGACCACATATATGTGGATCTTATCCGCCCACGCAAAGTCTCTGCTCTTGTTTTTCCCATGGCCAAGATTTGGGAAGTAAACATTGACGCGAATTGCTGTCTACCGATTTTGCCTAGCAGACAGCTCTCACCACATATATACAAGTTTGACGAAATGTAACTTATTAACGCAGTCATCCATATTCTTCCCTCAGAATCGCTGGAACATATACCGATGGCTGGACTGAACACCATGTACAAAAATGGTAGGTCTGCTGACAGAGATGTCGGGTGCATGCAAGCCCGACAGACTCGCAGAGGAACACAGAGCAGGTTTTTATGCTGCTGTTTTAAAGACTAGCCACTTCTTCCTTCAAGTGCGTTACATCACCTGTGTTCAGGTGAGCAAATGAATGGTTGAAACGAAGCCGCAGTTTCCGGAAATAGAGTTACAATTATCAAAAATATTTAGATGCTTTCATAATTATATCAGAATAGGTGGGATACATCATGGATATGTGCCATCTCCAAGCGACATGGTCTTACTTTGTGCGAGGAAGAGATTTTACACGAAGTTGGAGAGTCAACAATCTCTGGAGAAATCTATTCATGACAAATGCTCCTATGTCCCTCATTTCTGGCGTCGAGCGCGGATAATTTCATGTCGTATTGGTTGCTAAATGGATCTATAAGGCCCTTTATTGAACTCAGGTATTTTGTTATTAGATGATAGTTACAAGTAGTAGATGTGGCGCATGATATGTCTGTGACAACACAGTCAAATCTAGCGACTTTAACAATGCGGTTTTACTGAGCCAAGATTCATTGTGGCAGAAACAGGTTCCAAGATAACTGGAACTCACTAGGCTCCGCAGTGATGATGGAAGAGACTGAGGGCTTATTATTAACTAGTGAAATAGGACGAGCGATAAAGGTTAGATACAGCCTTTTTAACATTTTTTGAAGAGTGAATAGCCTATGAGTCAGTATGTATGCTGTCTTGCGGTTTGGCACTATCCATTGGTTCACAAAATATTACACTGTGCTGGAACTATTGCTAAACTGGTGATCCCATTTACATATTTCATAAATATGCAGCACACTATTATTGTTTGTGAAAATCTTAGACCAGTGGCATTTTGGTGATTCAGTTTGGGTGTCCCTCATAGTACCTCACCCACTGCCTATTGAAACATTGAAAAGTGCCACATCATTTGGGCGGGCTTTATCGGGAACTATGTGGAACCCTCTTGTAGTCAGTGTTAGTGGATTGCCTTGCCAGCCAAGTCGGTTTAATGTGGGGAAAAGGACCGTTTCACAACCAGAACCGACTGGTATTTATGTGCACAGGAAAAGAGCTCGCTTAGATAATCTCACGGAAGAAGAGAAAATGATCAGAAGGTACTTCGCAATAACTGTGTACACTTTACTTTAATGTTTCAGGAAAATATTAAATCGAGAGGCGGCTCAAAAAGCACGTGATCGCAAGAAAGGCTTAATGGAAAACATGGAGGAAAGCTTGGCCCAACTACGATGGGAGAATGAATATTTAAGGACATCAAATAGAATGCTACGGCTAAAGTTTATCGAGCAGGAGGAGAAGTTCCAGACCCTTCAGAAGAAACTAGAGGGTATTATAAAACATATGGGCAATATTACCGAGAGGCGGATTGAGCCACAAGAGTCTGCAGCACTCCTCCCTCAGCAGAAGGGAGTGGCTCTCTGCCTCTCCGTACTACTATGCCTTTACAATTGCCAGATTCGGAATCTTCCTGCAATCCCCTCTATGAAGACGCTCCGGACGATATATCATCAACGTTGTTCGATGCACAAGTCGTTGAAGTTACATCGGAAAATGTATCTGAAACCCAAAAGCCTGGAAACTTCGATCCCACTGACAACTTGACACCAAGTTCTCCTTCTTTATATGATAGCATTTTATGCAGTCTTCAGGATGATCAACTTGAAGACATTCCTGGACTGAGTGATGCATATGATTCAGAAGAGAGTCTTAGTGACCTTATGGAACTTTTGAATGGTGAGGCGTTTGACCATGATTTTTCTACGACGAACTTCAGTTAAGAATAACTGCTTTCCAATCCCTGTGATCATGTTATCAGAAGCACTTTTTATTCTGTAACATATTGTACATATTTCATCTCACTACTTAATATTATTGATCTCTATATTCATTATTGGCTTCCAGACATTTGCAGTTAGATTGACTGTTACTTGGTCAGGTGGCTTTCACACATCGTGAATGTCCCATTATTACTTATGTTCGGGGTTTTGGTGAGATACTCTACTAATGCGAATTTTTCTCAAACTGCCCTTGAGGACTATCTGCTTGCCTGAATCTATCTGACAGACGAGTCTCGGCCTACTGGTAATACTAATGCCATGGTCTAAGTGGATTCGACAATACTGTCTCGCTCATTTTCTCGTTACGAATTGGTTGTGTTACAGATTGAATTTTGAATTGAACTAGAGCATGGCTCAGCAAACTCTTACTCAGAATTGGAACACAGTCAAAATCCTAGCCTGCTGTATGCAGTTTCCACCGAGTGTTAGAGTATCGTCCACTATTTCCTGTTATTGGTTAGATAAGCAGATTCAGGCGCGATAATGCTTAAGTTAGTGGATTTATGTAAGTCATACCCCGCCCTGTCTGAAGCCAGGTGGTGTGCGCAAGTAGTCGTCCGATAGTAAAGGAAGTCTGTATTTTATTCTGATTAACCTGAAGTATTTGACTCGCCAATAATATGATCAGTAGTAGTCATCAGCAGTCACGGATAGAGGTCTAATGTACGAAGTCGTCTTGTGATACTATTGTAGGCTAGGGTCTAGTAGTGTGGTGTCTAAGGTTACATGTTGGTGATGGTTCTTTAGCCTGCTTGCTGAACTCATGTTGAACCTAAGTTATTCATTGGTCCTGTTTGCTTATTTTCCCTGACAGGGTAGCGGACACCTCGTAAATTTATTTATGTTAACTATGAAGGCCAGGTTTGCAGCTAGGTTACTTTAAACATTGTGATTATTAATGAATTATGGTCCATTTAGCTTTACAGGTAGTTGTATGCACGATATTTGTGACGCCTTGTTTCATCCTATTTACTCATTACTCAGTTTGAATGCATGTACTGAAATATCGAAATTTGCGTAATCTGGGGAGACATTTACCAAACTAGTTATTTACCAAATAAGAGATTTGAATTCCTCAACAATGGTTTTAAATTGCAAAATGTTGGACAGTATATTTTTGTAGTTCATCAACCTTATTATGGTTCTTGTAGTGTCGTAATACTTAACTCTAACATTGGCATATTACCTGCATTGGATGTTCGGAGCTTAGTAAGTAGGGTCTTCCCCTAGTTTCTGATTGACTAAATGGACGCCGACTCGTCAACCTGATATTTTTACTTATCTGAAACACATTTGGTATACTGTGGCACCAAGAGATGAGTCAAGCAAAAATAATAAGGCAATACAAAGAAAAGAAATAGATTAATTAAGGTACGACATAAGTACGAGTAAGCATACTCATCAAGAGTATTCGAGGAAGCTCTCATTACTTCTCGTTATTTTCAGAAATGGAGGAATATATTTGTCTAGTCTAATAAGTGACAACCACAATATAGAAGCCCGGACTGGTTAGATTAGTTTAAAGAAAACACGCACAAATTTATTTATTGCGACAGAAAGAGCTTACTATTATTCTTTGGCTGCTAACAACCTAAAGATCACGAGAGTTATTGTAAGTGAAGGTGTGTGACATACTTTAGATCAAGGTGCATTTAATAATTGCTACCGCAGTTATGTTACAAGTTTCAATACAAGAAAGTTAAAGCCGAACAAGTGAAGCTTATATATACAGTGTGATAGGAAGTTTGGGAGTTAAGAATAGATGGAAGGAGTCCAAAAATATGGTAAGTACGAATAAAATGATGAAGTAAGAGGCTTAGTAATAACTGACATCGTTGTATTCACTTGTTAGTTCATTTAGCCCATCAGTAATCTTATCACATCCCATCGCCCAGTTTATTTCTCCAATCTCTTGAATCCGGTTGCTATTAAAGTGTTCGCCTTCGTCACTGAGCGCTTATCCACATTACAACAGGTAGATTTAGTGTAATGCCTTATTAGACACCTACACGACGAATTTTATTTATCAAAAAAATCTGAGGAATCGCATATGTTAGATTTGTATGGAGTCAGCTGTCCATCAGATACCACTGTTATTATTTGGGAGTTGGCCTGGTGGGGTATCAAGTACCGAGGAGTCTCGAAAGAGAACAAAACAGTTATCGAGTGCTCCCTGGTTTTCAATGGTTTTCTATTCATGACGAAGTCTACCTTGAAATTATATTTCATTTTCAATGTGGAGTGGACCGTAGGTGATTACTGAAGTTTTTTAAGTCTATTAGTACATCTATGATGAAATTAAACAGAAATGGGACAGTGGGCATCCCTGACGAATACTACTGGCCGTCATCACTTCAGATGACAACTCTCCGTAACCTCTTACCTGGCTGTATGAGTTCGAGTATAGTCCCTTGATCAGTGCAATGTATTTCCTCGGCATTCTCTTCACAGCCAAACATCGCCATAGTACCTCTCGGTTGACGGGATCGAATACCGCCTTTAGGTTAAGAAATATGGCGCCTGTTGGACGCCTATGTTCTAGAATCTGTCGCAGGGTGAATATGTGATCAATACACCCTCTTCCTGGTCTAAAGTCTGCCTGGTTCTCTCGTGTTTGTGCCTCCCGAGCACCACTTAGTCTGCGCATTATTATTGAGCCTAGAACTTTAGATACCATATTAGTCAAGCTAATCCCCCTGTTGTTATCAGAGGAAGACTTGTCTCCTTTCTTGTATATGGGGATAATCAGTGACTTACGCCAACTTGACGGGACTTCCACTGATTCCCAAACGCTGCCTAATACCTTAGCGCAGACAGTAAATTGTCTCCACCATACTTAGATACCTCTGGAGTCATTCCATCGGGTCCCATAGCTTGCCTCGTTTCAGACTAGTGATAGCTTTTGTAAACTCAGTTGGAGACGGAGGACCTGTGTTTATATCCCATTTAGGGAGGTGCTGGGTAAGTTGGGCGTGGCTGTAGGGTAATTAAACTGCTCCTCAAAGTGTTTTTTCCAACGTTTCAGTCGTCTTGGGGGCTAATTATGGTGCCATCTTTCTCGGACATTGTTTCAGTTATCATTTGCGTTTTACCACCTGTTTCCCCGAAAAGTTTGAATAGTTGTCTAGTGTTACCTATAGCCAATGCCTTTTCTATCTCCTTAGCTTTTTCGCCCACCACTGTTCACGGTCGTTGCGAAGACTTCTTGATAGTTTGCGTTTGAGTAGCTTTCACTCCTCATCATAATCGGAGCTCGCCGGAATCAGTCTTCTTGCATCAGTCAGTTCGGATGAGGTGGTAGAAATCCACTGGCTCTCACTAACTTAAGGTTTCAGGTTATTTACAGCTGTGTCTACAGCTAACTGTGTGTTGTGCTAGGCTTCCTCAGGAGGAGTTTTAAGTCATTCATCCAGAGAAAAAGGCTGTATTGCTAATAGATGCTGTACATTTATGACAGCTGAATTCTATAGAATTTCACAATTCGAAACCTAAGTATCGGATAAAGCATTATTCAAATTCAAACTTTTAGTAATCAGATGATAATTGAAATAAGTGGAGTATTAATGAAAGTTGGATGTGGGGCAGTCGTTAGTACTTACAAGTTAGGTGGATTATTGGATAACTAGGCAAATTAAATCAAGTAAAGGTTGGTAAATTGTAGATGATCAACAGCACTACCAGTAACTTACAAGATCGTGCAAGAAGGAATTGGAAGATTATGGGAAATTGTGAGGCCAGCTAAAGAGGACCGCGGAGAACAGGATTAAGTGGAGATGTGATTTTGAAACCCTGTGTTTCATTCAGAACCCAAGGGAACAATAAAATAAAAATAGGGGAATGCACATTAGTAGTCTATAGCGTGACGTTTTGGTGAGCTCAAGAAGTGAAGGAGAATTGATACTATATATATATCAATATCCAGCAGTCATGTTGACCTACTCCATATTAGAAATATGCATGTTTACTCTGAAATATTGGATTGGCTGACTAACAATATGTACCCTTTTCAATATACTCAATTTAGATGATAGAATAATCAATATGGGAGAGACCATCCTAGTCCCTTCATATATGAGACAAAACCTATCAAGGGAAATTTTAAACAAATTAAAAATCCCCACTAAGTCAAATAAAAGGAGAAGCATCCGGCGAAGAGTTACTCTTTTCGGCAATATTCTCGTTAATCTGTACAATAGCATACATTTAGTAAATTTTCATAACAAGGAAAGCAATGTTTCCAAAGATATGTCAGTGAAATTGTAAGTTTTTAGATAACAATAGAGTAAAAACCAGAATAAAGCAAATTTAATTGACAAGGTTGAGTAGAACTCAACCGAAATTGAAAGAGTCAAGATCAGTGTCGTAAGGAGTGGAAATGTAATAATGAGAAGTAATATAAATAAAAATGCCAAAACAGTTGGATTACGCATCAATTGTTGAGACAGATTAGGAATATTGTAGGTTCAGTGACTGAACAAACTTCACGGTTTTAATGGTGTAGGCTTCATCAATTTCGTGATTACGTAACCATTTTCAATAAAAATCTTTTTAAGTATGCTCATGGTGTTAGGACTACAAATGGGTAGATTAGCTTTCATTTTGTATTTAAAGAGATTCAACTGTGGAAGTCTGTGAGATGTCCGTCCCATTTTAAACGATATTAAAAGAGAGACTAATCACCTTTCCACTGCATAATCAGGTGGATTAGACGTTTGTGTAATCTAAGTGTTTTTCAGATATTGCAGTCAGAAGAACTTAGTACTGCTTGAAAGGAATAAATTATTCATATTTGTGAGCTATAAGCGACAAATTTGCTCAAGGAAGTTTCTCAGACAGTGAACATCCACTTTACCCGCAGCTCCAACCTTGTGTCTCCTCAGGTAAAACAATCAACCAAATTCCTACAAACCAATACTTGAATATCAATGAGATGCTCACTGGCGACTGGCCCTATTCAGGTAGGTAGTTACCTGGGGTTCCAGTGGGAAGCCGTGACCAGTAGGGTGCAGCAGGTCGTGTGTGAGGACAAATACACGCCGAAGACATTGTCCAGCGGTTGCGTTATATCGTGAATTAGCAGAAGTTAGAATTCAAGAACCATTGGATCGGAGCCCAGTGGCTTAATGGTATACGAGCTCGCCTTGTAACCAGAAGGTCCTGGGTTCGAACCCATGTGGATGCGTACTGATGAAGAGTCCCATACTAGGACGAAACAGCTGTCCAGTACTCCCAGGTTTTCCAGTGGTTCTCTAACCAATGTCAGCTCATGATGAAATCCTGTAACCAAAACAAGAAGTCTTTCCAGAAGACTTTATGCACGTACGTCTAAGTACAAAAATTCCACTATACCATATTTGGTGGCACGTACTTTATGTGATGAAAATAGTGTTAGGCATGAACTAGCTAACCTTATTTGCACTATTAAATAAACCATTTCCTCCACCCTTATAACATCAAACTTTATTGTTAGTGTACTTCTTATATTTATAATCCTCTCAATTTTTTGTTTTTGTTTATTTTTTTCATAAGTGTGAACATCATTTAAGCTGTGTTATAACTGTTAATTTTACCTTTCTCCTCACCACACTATATCAACAGAACATTAGATTCAATAATCTATAACATGCTAAAATTTCCAAAATCAATCGACAATACTGTTTAAAACAAACTCAATGTTATGATTATTATTATATTTAATATTCTCAATTCCAATATTTTTGACTTTATATCGTAAATGTGGAAAAATTCCTCTGGCTAATTTTGTTTTAATTTTATTTATATTTTGAGTAAATCAGATGCAATATTGTTACAAATGGTGAGAATTCCATTCTGTATTATAAGTAATCATTTTGGAATAAAGTAGATTTATTATTATTAGTAGTAGTATACTTTCTCAAATCAATATACACTCACAAAACTTCCAATATTGCCGTTTCATATGTCTATACTCAACGTGTTTCTGTTTATACAATCGATTTTCTGAGAAAAATACAATTGCTGCTTTTCCTCTATCGATTATTACATTCAATTCAAATTAGTCAGGCTTGTTAATATTGTGTGTATCAACTGCAACTAAGTCATCTTTGATGTAGTATTATTATTATCAACACTAGTTGATGTAAATTCTCTGGAGTAAGTAGATCTAAGTTGAAATCAATGAAATTTCTGCAAAATCAACACCTGTAAACATATCTAAAACTGTTCACAAATATATTTAGAAAAAAAACTGACACCACTACACATTCAGTGTAAATTACATTAGTTTACATTTCTGTTACATTTGCAATCACATCGAACCTTTGGATTTGAATTTAATTTGCTGTAAAATCACAAATTGATACATTAACATAAATTCAAGATATGTAGCTACCAATAATAAATTAAAACACTGTACACTTCTAAAAATAAACCATTTGCGATTACTTTTTAAATTTTGTATCCATTCATATATTCTTCATAATCGATAAACGAATGTAACTATCAGTAATAAACTAACAGCTAAGCAATTTCAAGTGGGAAAGGTATTCTGCGAAATCCAATCAATCGATATTTCGTGATACAGTGGTATGAACTTCTGTCATAAAGGAAATATTCAAGGTCCACTGTGAACTTAAAAGAGTTGTTAACCCAGGCAAATAGTGTCGGCAAGAGAGCGAGTAAAGCAACTGCACATTCTTTATATATATATAAGACCAATCAGCCAAGTCAAAAGAAGACAACATACCTAACACACAGTCAACTAAGCAACCTGACGTAGGTATTCGAATTAAGAGCAAATTAATAATACAGCAGAATAGTAAAATTTTGTTGACTGCTACACCAATGGCAATCATATTCCGAAGCATATGACTTTCACAGAATGGTCAGTGACTTAAATGGACTACCTGGTAAATGTAATTATGATTTTAAGACGAATTTCCGGGCAAGACGAGCGATGTTGACTGGAATACGATTAATCTAGAAAAGAATTAGAGGCGACCAGACTGAAAACATGGTAGCAAACCATGAAGGCACCGACTGCTGGCTTGAGCTATATAGGGTATGAATTGCCTGGCTGGGTGTCCCTGAAGGTTAGCGCTCAGTGGTTGGGTAATCCTGGTGACATGGTTTAAAGTTGTTCAAATGTGGACGAAATAAGTCTGTTATACAGGGACGACTTAGTGCAACATAATTTTTAAATGTCATTGTTCATACATATTTTGGTCACAGGAATTTAAGTAGTTTGTAATGATCACTTTGATTACCTAGGGAATTTCGAATAGTCTCATAGACGTATGTAAAAAAACCCTCATTCAACATTAGTTGAAGTTAAATACATGTAGCAGACAAGAATGGATTGCTTCAGTGGGAAAGATATAACAGACAGACATGTACTCTTTTCTCTAAGCAAATGGAGTACGCCAACTAAAAATCTCCGATAAATATCAGTAGTTTGTTCAGCTGCTCCCGTAAAGATGTATACGCTTTTTTCCGACTGATGGATGAATAATATGGTTTTGAAAGCATACAGAGATTAATACGTTTTGAATCCAATGAAACTAATATGTCATAAGAACACAAACGCATGAATCCTCGTCCTCATAGAAGTTTAAAACTAAGTAAAGTACAAATACACTGGGAATAAATGAGATAAGGACACGTCCTGACTAGTGATTTAAGTCACCTTGAGAATACTATAATTATTTTCAGGTGATACTTTGTAAGCAATCGACTGGTTTTAAGTTTGATCACCGATTGATATCAGTTAGAGCAACACTGAGAACCAGAGAGAACTAGACGGCTGTTTTGTCCTGGTTTGGGACTCATCATCAGCACGCACCCATAGCCGAACCCAGGACCTCCAAGTGATGAGGCAAGCACACTGACCATTCAGACATTGAGACAGGATCCAGTTACCCGTTAGTTTTAGCTTCTATTCTCCTACTGATGTAACGACAGAAGGCAAGAGTCAGGCAACAGATCGTTTATTAAGGAAAATCAACACATATTTATAGATTTTAATGTACATTATTATAGATTGTTAGCAGAAAATGCAGTCTTTTGATTGTTTGTTTCTCACAGAAAGTTAACCATGCATCTCTTTTTGACTGTGTCAAATCATCCATATGCTAACTGTATCCGCCTACGCAAAGCCTTTGTTCTCATTTTTGACCTTGTTTTCGCATGACTAATATTTGAGACATAAACATTGACGTCAATTACTGTCTACCAATTTGGCTAGCAACCATCTCTCACCACACTGATATCTATCCGTGATCAAAATTGAAATCCTATATATCGATTAAGTGTAATCTGAAAAACACGAGTTTATACATATATTAAATGACTGAAAGTTGATATTTTTTATGAAGTAAGCCTGCGCTGAATATGTTGCCTAGAAAGGCAATGAAAGCTTTTGACATAAAATGTTCAGCTCAGAAAATACAACTACACGAATCTATATATTATTTCAGTGTTTTTATTCCTTCACGTTCCTGATGGAACATAGGGCTTCAAGCTAAATGCTTCTGTAGTAGTGTTTATTTTTACAGGATGGGGTTGCTAGCCTTATGCCTAACCTTCCCTCATTATCAGTTCTATTACTGGCTTAGCGAGGTAAAGGAGTGCGTCGGCCGGTGATCGAACCCCGGACTATGTGTGTGGTCGGCGAGCGTCCTAACCACTGTGCCACCGACGCACTACATATTATTTCATAGTAAACATTAATCCTGTAATCTTTTAATTGGACATTAAGTGTTAACTAATGTCGTGAGACCATCCTAGGTGGCTAACTATCACAGTAACATTAGTTACTACGTAGTGCCCAATCAAAGTGTCCATTACAGGAGCTCAAATAGCTCAATGGTAACGTCTCTGACGGAATCACTAGGGGAAGCGGGTTTGAATCTCAGAAAAGAAATGAGTTCCGTCAAGACCGAAGATACACTTTGCTGACGATTGCTAAAAGCACGAAACCTAGGTGGTGTTGAAGGTTTCCTAGCTCCAACCATCCAATAAAAATAACTTCATCTACCTACTTTTATGTTGCTTATATCATTCTGGTTACAATTCTTCCGTCCAGTCAAATCCTACGTTTTTCTGTAAACCGTAATCGCTAAATGAGCAAAAAATAAATCACTAATTTCTATTATCCCTTCTATAGCTACACACAATTGATATTCTGTAGAGTGACAGAAAAACAATAACAAATAAAAAAAATCAATATAGCTCATATTGAATTTATGTAAAATGTGTGACTGAAGTGAACAAAAAAAGAAAGAAATAAAAATCATAATATTACATGATCCATATTCAAATTAAGAAAAAAAATCTATTGAATATTATCTCTTCATTATACTTATTATACTCGCCTAAAATGAAGTTCCACAAGAAAAAAATGTTAAAAAAGAACTTCCAGAAGGCTTAAGTAAGTATAAATAAAGTTAGTGAATATTAAAAATTCGATAAGATAGGAAAATACATTCATAATAGCCAATCAGTATCAATAGGAAATCAATACAAATACCCATTACCTGAACTTGTGTACCTATCGAAGTTTTTTGTACACAGTTCAAGAAAAACAATAAGAGAAATAAAATATTATTCAATATAAAGAAATAATAGATCAAGAAGTAGTATTTCTGACCAAATAAACACAGCAAAATAAATCAATAAACCAATAAATAGGTAGGAAAGGTAGTAAATATTGACAAAATATAATAAATGTAAACACCAAAGTCAAAGTCATTGATGTTTCCAAAAAAAGAAATATAAATTAAAGAAATTAATTATCAGAGCATTAGATTACTCATAAAAACAAACCAAAACAGTAGTCAAAAATAGATAAATCCATAGAAAAAAATATACTAAAAAGCAGTAGTATGTATTGAAAATCTCGTCAACTTTTATCATTACAAATTAATTTTTGGTATTATTCTAGTTGTAAATCATCAAACAGTGAAGTAGTATTATCAACACGTGGATCTAAATAACTTTGTGTTGTTCTCTGATAAGGGAATATCGATGATGATAATGATAAACGACTTGAATTGGAAGCTGGTAATGTATACATAGGTGTTAGTGAATTGAAATTTTGATAATGTGATTGTAACCAATCGATAGCAGGTGAACCCAAGTATTGAATTAATCGTAGCATAGCTCTACAATCACCTTCTGCACTATGCGCATTTTTATGCTTTTCACCGAATACACGTTCATATACATCAGCTAAGTGAAAGGAATGCTTATTTGTAGTAGTGTTAGCTAACTTTTTTGGACTAGAATGAGATATAGGTACAGGAGAGGCTGATTGATCATCAGTTGAAATAAAGCCTGAATCATCTGAGTTTGTTCCAGAAAGCTGGGAGGCGAACTCACGAAACAAGTGTAAAGTATCTGTGCATATAATCGGTGCATTTGTGCAATCATTAAGATTATAGTTTTTTCCCTTCACACTCATTATCTGAGCTTTTAATAGTGGAAAATCAAAACGTAGTCCATTATGGGCAATTAAACATACAGGTGAATCTAATCGATTTAAGAATAACTGAATAAGATCTACAGCACTGGAATCGAAATCTTTTTGGTGGAACAGATTATCAGCATTTAAACCTGCAAATGTTAAGACTAATTAACGTATATAAACACTTACCTGAGATTTTAGAAGCTATAGATGAAATAGTTCGTGTAGGATTAAAGCACAGAGTAAGTTTATTTTCTACTCTTGGTTCTTCAGTAGCAGTCTCCAGATTAAAACGACTAGATGCTAACATGCATAATTCTGTTATTTCGGGTTTGAAATTTGCAGATGGTAAGCCTGTAGTTTCGACATCAAACAAAACAAGGGTTGATAGAAATACTGGTCTTGAAGACTTCTACAACTAAACATGGCACTGTAAAGTGAAAACTTACGCTCAGTAGCGACTTCATTTTTCAACTAGTTCCACTCAAAAAGAGGTCAACCTATAAGGCATAAAAATTAACTACTCACATATATTTAACTGTCTTTTTAAGTGAAAAGTAAAAACGTGACAAGATTACGTCTAGTGACCGAGAAACGCAAGGTTACCTGCATAGTTATCACCTTCCCCTAACACTTAACAAGTGAGTAGAGGTAATTATATTTGCTTTAACAGACTACTGCGAATTTCAGAGAAAAACAATACACTATTTTTATAACTCGTCAAACGCCTGGTAGATAAAGACAAGTAAGCTAAGAATCACGACAGAAAACGAGATAACTCAGACTACTGAATTTATCAATGCACAGTATAAGACTTTGAAAGCAGTTTTCAATTTGAAATAGGACAAACTTTCTTGGAGTGGTGCAGTTGACTGGAAAACACTGCAGCTAGAAGCGGTAAGAAGATTCAAATACAGAAGTACAAAGATGACTTATTGGACCACTTCTCTTCCTGAAATGGTATCTAACAGTTGTCGTGTTTCCTAATTTGAGGGTGGTATTTAACTTAAATCAAGAGATTTTGCGGTTATATCCAGTAGGGAGGCGAGTCCGACAGAGGAGTATGTTGTGGCAATCTCTGGCCGTGAAGGTTATGCTAAGAAAATACATTACACTGATCAAGGCACTCTACTCGAACTCATGCAGCCAAGCAAGAGGTTACGGAGAGTTGTCATTTGAAGTGATGACAACCAGTAGTGTCCGTCAGGGATGCCTACTGTCCCCATTTCTATTTAATTTCATCATAGATGTACTAATGGTTTTAACCCTAACTGACTTCAGCGACTTAGGGATTGACTTGTTACCAGGGAATAATCTCGGTGGCTTAGAATATGCGGACGATATAGTCCTCCCTGCTAGGTGAAGACGCTGACAAAATGCAGAGTCTTATGAACACCTTGAGTAGCAATCTTCGAATGTTTGGCATGCAATTCACTCCTACAAAATGTAAGATGATGCTACAGGACTGGACTACATCGACTCCTAGCTTAAAGATAGGGAGTGAAGGAGTAGAGAGTGTTGACTACTCCAATTATTTGGGAAGTTGCATTAGCCCCAAATGGTTGACCGCTGACGAAATCTCAGCACGGATACAGAAAGGATCATTTGGCATAAACCAACTTACGCCATCTCTGGAGTCGACGTGATGCCCGACTGTTGACTAAGGGACGTGTGTAATGCTCAGAAGTTCTCTCCGTGCTTCCCCTTGATGGCTGTGTGACATGGCCAGTGAAAGTGGGAGACATGCAAAGGCTAGCTGTCTTAGGTTGTAGGTGACTGCATTCTACCTCCCATGTTAGATGGTGTAATATGGGGTGAGTAATAATGAGGTTAGGCGTCGAGTGAACTGATAACCGTTTCAATGGAAACTAGTCACCAAGGCTGTCCTACATGGTACTAAGTTGATATCTACCTTGTACTTATTCTGCACTTATGGGTTACCGAGATGTTCACATTGCCGTTATCGATACACGGAAATAATACCACGATAACGATAAATTGGCAATTTAGACTGACTTAATAATAATAATAATTTGCTTTATTCCAAAACAGTACTTGTGATACAGGATGGAATTGTCAGCATTTTTACTACAGTATTGCATCCAGTTAGTACATTATCAATAAATAAAATTCTACATAGGTAGGGGAAATCTCAGTTCATTATGACAACAACATATTGGCATGTCGGTAGCAACGCCGAAATTGAACAGTGTTTGAAGGTGTTAGAAAAGCAGGTCGGTGGGTTTTCGACATAGAACTTTGCACATATGTGCGGCAGTTCAAGTCGCCACACTCCATGTAGCACACAAAGGAAGAGAAGGAAGTAGGAGAAATGCATAATATAGACAGTAAACAGAGGTGTGAGACAAAGGAATAGTAATAACGAAGAACAAAACAGTTTAAGTCACAAGGTCATAAGTCACAAGGAGTGGATGCATCTGCGCTATGCATTGAGAACGATTTTGAGCCATGTCACTAAATTGTTTCCAACCATTGATTTTTACCGTCCCGAGGACCCCAACCAGGAAGTCTGCACCTTCCTACGTGGCTTAGATTAACTGTTTTAGATTTCATTGACTGGTGCCATGTTTCCGTTTGACCGCCACTAGCTCTTTTCCAGCCTGGCCCTATATCAGGCGATGACTAGGCATGTCCTAACCATCTCAGTCGATGTAATTTCACAGTTTCGTCGAGAAAAGCAGGTGCTATCATATTTACTGGTGTAAGCGGAAGAAACAAAGCAGCACAACAGAAAAAGAGAGAAAAAGAAAAGAAAGAAAACGTTGTACCTATAAATGATATGACTCGGAAAGACGAGATCCAGTTGTTCTACTGACTATTTAATAAGTTATAGGTATCACACCTAATGCTTTCTTTATCATACAGAACACGAACTTAGTAGGGTATAGTTGAGTTTTTGTACTTTCTAGTGCGAGCATATGGTTTTCTGTATGGGTTTCTGGTTTTGCCTGATGCAAGGGGAGAGTGAATGAGGAGGATGGTGTGAATTAGATAAAGTGGATTTAGCCCATTTTTCACATGAGTCCATCTGCCTGTCAACCAGAATATTAACAAGCTGGTTAAGTGGCACATTGCTTACACTGCTGACAGCCTTTAACATCCTGCGTAATAAGATATAGTCTTTCTTCAGTAGCCCGGGAAAAACTAAGGGGGAAAAATAGAGAATAATAGGCAGAATGCGAGAGTTAACGAATCGTAAGAGTAGGGGCTGGGTTATTCCAGAATGTCTTAACTTCTTGATGTAGGAGGTAAGATGGAATACTCTCTTAGAAATCATCAAGATATGAGACGACCAGGAGAGATCAGCAGATAGAACGACGCCAAGATATTTAATTTCCGACTTGGTCTCTATTTAGGTGCTAACTATGTTGCACACTTCGTGAGTGCTAACCAGTTTGTTTAGGTCAGATTTATGTCTAAAGGTGAAATCGACTGTTTGACATTTTTTAGGGATTTAAGGTAAGACCGTTTTCCTTGGACCACTGGCTGATTTCTGATAGAAAGCCATTAAGCTTGGAGCAGTCACTTTGACATTTGACAGGCAAAGATACAGTCAGGTCGTCAGCATATTTGACACAATTAATGTCATTTGAAGATGGTAAGTCATGTAGAAAGAAAGAAAAGAGAAGTGGGGAGAGTACAGCACCTTGGGGGACACCAGCTTCAGTGAGCACAGCAGAGGAGGATTTACCTTTGCATACAGTGTGCTGCATTCTGTTAAAGAAGTAGGAATGCAACCAGTTAGTAACCCAGGACTCAGTTTGTGTCATAGAGAGCTTATTTAGCAAGAAACATCTAGGTACAGAGTCGAAAGCAGAAGTGAAGTCGAGAAACGTGCAGAGGAAGAACAAACCAAACAGTCTAAACGCTGAAGTTTGAAAATCGATTCCAGCAATGGCAGTAATGTACCTTAGTTAACCGTCTTACTATCCCCATCAATGGATAGGTCAGTATCACCTTACATTAACAGCTGCAAAGTCAAGACAGCAGCACACTGTGAAATGACTGCAGCAAAAGCATTCTGGATTGTGGGGTTACTTTGTATATATAACGATAAGTTTAGAATACTTAAACTAAGTAAAATCTCATTCTTAATAGAGAGAACAGAGAATTCCTTGTCTTAAGGCAGTCATTCTGTAACAGCTACGAAAAGTAGACACTAGGCCAACGAATAGATAAATACACTCTGCAGTGTAAACTGGGACTAGAGGGCTTCCTCAGTAAGCTGTCATCTTGTCAAGTGCCTTTAAAAAGTGTGGTGAATGCCAAGCTAACAGATAACACACTGTCCCTTGCATTTGAACATACTTTTTTGGTCAAAACAATTCGTTATGCAAGTCAGTGACCGCAGCGCCTTTGCATCGATAAACAGTGTGCCGTCAAACGCATGCTACTTACCCCCAACTTTTTTTTAAAAACAGCCATAATATTTCACATAAACTGTGATCAAGATTTGACCAAAAAGTTCCACAATAATTGATTGCCGAGTGAGAAGTAGACATTTGTAAAATCCCAGCGAAATTGAAATGAGTAATTCCGTTTCGTTCGGCAAACTCGTCCGAACTTCTTCAGGGAAATTACTCGAAATTAACATAACAGAAGTTTATACGTAGAAATGACAACTCTTGTTTGGTTTTTATGGGACTAAGGTTCGACAGAAGGGTTTTGGTTTATATAAATAAGGACTGACTGCAGAAGCTTTGCAGATATGGGTGAATTCCAACAGTTTGAACAGACGTGAAGGTGTGATGTAAGCTGATGCATGGCAAATCCTGATTACTAAGTAAAAAATGAATATGTATCACTAATTAATCGTACTTGGTCTAAATTTTACAGTTGTTTACTCATAAACACACACTACACTGCATACCACATATACACATATATTTCCATATTCAGTTATCTACGACCATGAACTTTTAGTCAAACGTAATCACTAAAATTCTGATGAAAAGTACACTCTTTTTAAAGTGTTTAACAAATGTAGACTAATATTTGTAAGTCTGAGGTCAAATTTTGATCACAGTTCCTGCAATTTTGTTTATTATATTTTGATGCCTGTTTCACGACTCATATAACTGGACAAAGTTTTTAAAAACAAGAAATGTCCTTTTCATGTATAAACCTCTATACGTTAATTTCAATTAATTTCCTTGAAGAAGTTCGGACGAGTTTGCCAAACGAAACGTTGGAATTACTTATTTCAATTTCGTTGAGACTTCACAAATATGATTTTCACGGTTATAATAATAAGCATAAAAAATTTTCAATAACCATATTTAAAGACGAGGTGAACTACAGCATTTCTCTCCCCAGGTAAATGAAACAAAATATTTGTGAAGATTCTATGAATTGTATCAGTAAAATCCACAATCGACCTAGTGATTACGGAGATTTTATTTTATAAAGAAGTTTTATGCCACTTTTCCATTAGTCAAAGAGGTGGTGTTTAAAAGAATTCGCCCGGAAGGATTCTCAGCAGATAATTCTGGTATATTTTTAATTGTGGTGTTTCCAGTTGGGAAACGAAGAGGTGACTAGCTCTTAGTACATTCAAATAGAGTAGCAGATGTTAATTCAAGCCCAATACACTTAGCGATGACTCACACAACTTACCCAACTTTCTAAATAGTGCCGAACATGAAGGTCGAACGTTTGTAGCGCATCATATATATTTAGCGCCATCGAAGAAGATTTCTCTCGCTGCGTGTATGAAGTTGGATCATTTTGTATTTATAATTAGTTCCATAGTTATATAAACAGGCCACTTATGTAATAAATACTTTAACTATTTTCTTTGCTTAATAATTCTCGCCTTATTTCATTGTGTAGTATTCGCGTTTCGGAAAATCGATTGTCTATGCCATTTCTTTGACATCGTAAGGAAGATTATAGTCTGTATATATGAATGTTATCATACCTTTGAAAGACAAATTGTTTACCACTCAAATACTAGCTCATGCTACGGATTAAGTTTTTGTTGTCTTATACAAGTATGTTGGCGACAGGAAAGTGGAAGTTAGAAACAATTTCCAGGTCTCACGATTACTTCAAACATGTCTATTTCGACTTTGGGTATCCCTTGCCATACTGCAATGGCTTCGACAACACCGTTGTTTGAAGCTTTACCACTGGTATCAGAAGTGTATCCGTATATGACTTATTTAGAATTGTGCAGCTGACTAGCACATTTTACAGTTGCGCAACAGTGTGTATCTCTTTATATTACAACTTGAATCAGCTTGGTTTTCGACTCAAAAGATCAATAAAAGGTTTCATATTCTGTGCGCAATTATTTATCTATTGGCGAAGAGTGATAAAAAGTTGCAGAAATCTTCTTTGTGTTGTTAATGAGGTAGGTAGTAGAAACTGTTTGATGTAACTCACCTTCTTGGCCAATGTGACAAATCCTGACTGATAATGATGTCTTGGGAACTCTATTGTTTCCGCTTATAAACCACACTTATGGTGTTGGGCAGTCATAATTCTATCTTCCGTTTTTCCAGCAATGCTAGAATGTGGTCTTCATGCCTTTCTATTTCCTTAATAGAGATGGTAGGCCATTTCTGCATACAGCATGGGTATTCCTTTGATTTTCAACCTTGCCCTCGGGGTACAAACTGAAAAGACACACCTTTCTGGCAAGTTCATGTCCGCAATAATAAGTCTTGATCACCGGTCGTAAAAACCCATGGAAGCTGTTAATTACATGTGAAGTCAAAAGTCAACACTTTCCTCACAAGAGTAGCCATCCGGCTATTGTCAGCAGCTCATAACGTAAAACGAGGCCTCAGTTTTCATGGGTCGGTCTTTTCGTTGTTATAAACCCGAATGGTGCTTCTGGACCAATAAGGAAGTGTATGCCAAAGATTTTATCCCTAATATTGTTACATACCTCTAATTTACTTAATCCTCACCTGCAACCTATAGATAGCTACATTTTGCCGTTTGCATTCTTGGTTTTTCTAGAATTTCACTTCCTTGCGTGAGCGAATATCTTATAGGTTGTCAATAAATTTGACTTATCATTAGTTTTGTTGTTCGTAAAGGTCATTTATTACCCATGTATTCGATACTGCTTTAAAGTGTTTACTTTTGTTTTGGAAAGTCGCAGGTCACTTGTCAACATTTCACCTTCTTACTTACTTTCTAATGCTGATAGTACCTTATTGTTGAGGCTGGTGTTGCAATCAGAAGTCAGAGATTCTTATAATTTACTGCGTAGTCTGCGGTATTAGCAAGCGCACCAGGTTTGCTGACATCCTGAGTATGGGCCTCTCACTCTTACTGGGTTTACGTGGTGTAGTTTGCTCACCGGTTTAAGGGAATCATTCTCTCTTGATTCACTTTCATTCAGTGGCAGTGTCGTAAGTGGCATGTCAGAATTTGTTCATAAACCGAACGCAATGGTTACTTTCGCTACGTGCTTCCGCAGATAGAAATGTCAGAAAGTCATACCACCACTTCACAGGTAGGGCTTGGACGAGGCAGATAAATATTGTAATCGGGTCCCTACTCAGCAGCCCATCAACGGAACATTCAGTGAAGCCATTCAGACATTGTTATCAATTCATAAACCACAGATCCTTGTTCACTATATAACAAAATTCTATGAACTACTGCTGAGCGGAGACGATGATATTTGCACGCAGCTAGGTATAGTGAACAGCAAATTTCAACAGTTCAAACTGGATTCATTCAAAGAAGACAAGTTTAAGATACTAACTTTCATCAATGATTTAGAGTCCCCAAAGTTTGTTAACATAAGAGTGCCAACACTGAACAGGGTGGAACAAGACCCAAAATGATGCTGAGAGATACTGGAGGCGAACAGCAGCGACTAACGAACATCCACAAAGATACCGCATGGATGTTGTGTGATAGTCAGAGTACAAAAGTACATGCAAGTGCCTCCAGCTCCTTCGATGTCTAACCCACCTCATCTTTCGCAGCATAATCTACTCTCGGCGAGCCGGAACTGCGGGGCTTAGAAGTCTGTCAAGTCCCGCTCACTCAGAAACAATTAATGTCAACAGTGCCATACAACAGGCAGGGTAGTATAAGCAGGTTAGTCGACTAAAGCCAATGAGATAATCACGTCGACATTCTGTGTCGAAAGCTGTGAGTATTACATCCGCCTGTCGTGCCGGTGACACCCCTGGAGGTTTGTCCTATTGGCTCTACATTCCGCTCCGAGTCAGTATTTCTTGAGCTTGGATCAGGCTCCGCTTGCCTCAGTCTGAGCGACTAGGTAGCATAATCACCTGATATAGAATAAGCTTCGCTCGTAGCCTGGTTCATGTCGGATAAATTGTAACTAGATGTGGATCACCTACAATAATCCTGCAAAATCTCGAGAATCAGAGAAGGAAAGGCTTGGAATCTTTAAACCCATCAGAAAAAAGGCAGTTTCAACTCTTTTGAAAACCGGAAGTGAAGATGTTAAAATATTCTTCAGAATTGGGAAATGTGGATGATGCCAGCCAGTGAAAACCTTCTGTAAAGCAGTGTGTCATCTCTCTGTGAGACTAAAGTAAGCGCGAGGAAATGGAATGTCCACGCCATGCTTGAGACTTGCAAGTCTGATTAGTTTATGGGAGGAGTGAGAAGATATGGAGTGGAAGTTTAGGATTAGGCGAAAGTAGATGAAATGGAAGTGAACTCTTCAAATTATTAATTGGATAGCCAATAATCTACTGTCACCCGGGCGACAGCCATGATCGTGCTACTTCTTTGGCTATAATGATGTCCCCAATATCATTGTAGGCTCTTATTCACCGGGAAAAAATAATTTCCAGACTCATGACAGAAAGACGTAACTCAAAAGGTAGGAAAGCTACTTGAGGTGGCCGAATTGATTTGGCGGTCAACTCACGGAAGGCCCGCGTTCGGACAGACTTTGAATCTTGCGTAATAGCAATACTGGAAAAGCTTTTGCACAGATTGTGTTACGCAACTATAGGGCAATCAGAGAGGGCCACAGTTTGTACGTACGGGAGATGGTTCTGTAAACATGAGGATCCTAAGTGTAACTTAAGTTTTGTGCATCCTGGTTTATCGAAACATCCTATTTCACTATTGTTGTTCCTTTAGGCTCCGAGCGAAACACAGGGCTTCAACAACACATCTTCACTTTCTTCTATTTGGTTCTGTCTTCTTTACCTGGGTCCGCAATCTTCCATAATCTCTCATCTCTTCCTAACACGATCTCTAACATGTAACCCCCAAATTGAGGGCCGACTCGTTGCTTCCCATTAGGATTCCACTCGAGAGATGGCTTGCATTGTGCGCGATGTTATTCGATGGTCTCCTCAGTGTGTATCCGACCTGCCTCCATTTTCTCATGCATACGTGCTGAGATCTCCTCCTGGTTGGTTTGTTCACAGCCAGAGTTTCTTGTTACTAGTTCTCTCTTGCCGGCCGACCACTTGATCTTCAGTATGGGGCCAGCGAGAGCAGCTGTTGATAGAAGTTTGAGACCCATCGGAAATCCTTTTTGTGGCGCGCAGTGCAAATCTTTGACATTTGTGTTGAAAATCCGAATCTTGTACTTGCAGCTACCTAGATCAAACGAAACAAAACAGCCAAACTGAAATCAACTAGACCGCGCAAATGTCCTCAAGGTAAAGCTGGAGGCGCCACTTCAAACAGGGGATATGCCTTATCAAGGCAATGGATAGGGGCACACACGGGGTGTCGTTATGTGTTATCGCGATGTTGTGTTTGGGTTGTTCTATGGCGTTTTCAGGTGTTTTTTCAACTGAAATGCATTAGAAATACCATATTTTAACGAAAAAACTTAGAAAAGTGGTGGAAAGTAGACCTTTTAAGCAGTTTGAGTGAACACGTATTTTTCATCCAATTTCGTTGTTTCTTTGCATGTGGAATGTTAAAATTTCTTGTAAATTGTTGATTACGTTAAGAAAATTGAAATAAATTAGGTAAATGAAGTATATTTTGCGAAATTTCGAGGTGGTGCTTTGAACCACTGAATTCTGAAAACTTGATAACAGTCAGAAGAGTTTACAGCTATAAAGGAGTGTTAGTTGATTTATACGGAACATAGCACAGAAGAAACAAAGTTTTTACTGAGATGTCCTTTGCTTTTTATCAATTTTGTATTGGTAATTGTTTGCTAACAGAAGTATCACTGTTGTTGGTTTTCAGGTTACAATTGTAATTTACTCAATGGTCCACTTGATTTGGAAACTCTGATGAAGTGTGATTGAAGAATTTTCGTACTAACGTTGGAATCGTTGTGATATTATGAAATCATTCATTAAAATAAATATTTCTTAAAAGTTTTCACGGTATTCTTGTACTACTACTTCGTTTTGCCTGTCGAAGGAATAGTGATATAGCTATTTTTGGAATGCGTAATGATTTACTTCGGAAGAATGATAATATGCGCAGTATAAGAATACTAGGATAATTATCTTAAATAGGAGATATCTATAATACGTTATTTTCGATGACCGTAGTCGTCCTGCAAACAAACACATGTTTGACGATCTTTTCTTCTCAACACTAATGCATACTAATACTATGCGCAACCGGATTAAATGTAACTGAAACATTTCACGCGAGGCTTGATGACGTACTGAGGAAATAATAACGGCTTACAACTATGACGCATTTCACATAAGTATTACTACGTTGCCTATCAATTTCGTTAACTATGCAATGTTCTCGAAATGATAAATAAGAGAGGTACAAGTAGTCGACATAAATGCATATATTTACAAAAGAACAACGGTCAAGCAGTACATTTTCACATTAAAAACGGTTCATAACAATTCAGAGAAAAAATTACAGTTGTAGATTTTTTTATGGCTACATCATAGTCAAATTAAAGTCAACTAATCGTTCAATTCACAATATGTGGATCAGTTTCCCTCACATGATAGTGACATGACCCATCTTTACAGCTTCCAGCACCACCCGATCCTTCAGAAGAAACTGGTTGTGATTTTTCCGTGCAATGGTCGAGATTGTATTCCTTCGACCACCTCCGGCCGCACTGAGAAGTATCTAGGGATGTATACATAACAACTGAATTAATCTTACCTTAGGTGAACAGTTCCTTATCTTAGCCACAATGAATATGTGAACAAGGGAGGGAACAATAGTATAATTGGTAAGATTGGTACATATATTCTATGACACATTTGAAGAATTATAGAACTTCCGATTTATCTTTCACAGTTTGCCTTTTGCAAAATGTATATATTACACAACTGCCTCTCCTATCCGTCCGTTACAACCAGCTGAAAAAAGACTAAATCTTCAAATTGTATGCCTCTTTGATTATGCTACAGAATAATATTCCTTTTGGTAATGGATCCAATGCGTGACACATCTGTGAAATTTTACATATGTTAACTTGTCCCATTAAGCTGAAAAATGTAATGTTTATGCGATTTTTATTATTATCATTTCAAAGCCCGCCTCAGTAACGTATGCTACGTATTAGCCGCAGCGTTTACGCAAAGGCGAATCCACCAATCACAATATACACAAGTGACCTTGAAGTGCTCAGCCTCTCTATAAGGTCGTGTGTGCCTCTATCCATTGCCCCTTATCAACTCCCCATAGTGTCTCCAACTTTCCTCTGATATCTGTCATGGGAGCATCATTTGTGGTCTTGTAATTCAGTTTCTGAATGTTGAACTTGAACTGCTGCCCATCTGCTGTTGTTCTGAAGGAGTTCAGCTTCACCTTGAAGGTTCCTAGTACTAGGTGATGGCCTGGGCACACATCTGCTCCGCTTCTCAATTTTGTGTCCAGCAGGCTAGCTGCGTTTTCACTTCCTTGAGATTGAGATGAAATCTATTTGGTTTGTGTTGTGTCCGTCAGGCGAAATCCATGTCGCTTTGTGATATGCTTGTGCTTCTACACGCTCTCCCCTTTCATCGGATAATTGAAGGCGCAGAATTCTGCGAATAATTCTCTGCTCTCATTCATTTCTCCAAGAGTTGTATTCATGTATAAACTGCTCCCAGTTTGGCTTGCATTCATATCGCCCACAATGATTCTGATGTCCTCATTTGGGATTTTGTCCATTAGTGCTAGCAGTATAGCTAAAACTGAAATTAGTTGGGGTTAAACTAGTGTGAAGAACTAAGACTTTCGAAAATATGTTTGGAAAGTGTGTGTGTGATAGCGCTGAAGCGATAGGCTCTTAGTCGTCATTCCCTGGATTCAAGCTATCGTTCCACTCAGGACAATGCCAATTAATATTTAAAGGTTCTAGACGACCTGTTCAGAGCCTTAAGTATTGGAAGAGTTTTAGGTTGGATTGATCTGTCCGTCTCTTACTTGCAGGTGGACGTTATAGAGGAGTATCGGCAGCTGTTAGCCACAAATACACTTTGAGGGCTACCTCAGTACGGGAAGTTCTTTTTCGTTGGTAATACTGTCTTTGCTCTACACCTCCAACCAGTGTTACCTATTCAGATGGCGTACTGATAGTGACAGTTTCCCCAGAAGGACTGAAAGTGTGAGTACAACCTGTGCTCAAGAAAACTACTGACGACGGACTACAGATACGAGCAGAAAAATATTCATTTCCTTCACAGTCTTTGAAATGTATAAGGCTTGACTTCAACGTTATTGGGCAACTACCCGATCCACAGATATTAATGGTGATTCATCAGATGTCGGTACTGGAAGAAAATGGTGATGGTTTATTTGCGTAAATTAGGTATTTACGTGGCTAGCTCGTCCTGTCTACAGGCCCAATCGTGTAATGATGGGGCCATGCCTCATTCTTTCCCTATAATGTTTAGCTTCTACTTGGGTTTTCTGCCGTAACTGCATGCTACCCACTAGCCTGTAGGTTACTGGTTTTACTGTGGATTATCTACATTAAACCAGCCTTACTAGACGTAGTATGCCTAATAACTGAGTCAATCAGTGCTCAACCTGGCTTGTAAGCATTGATGAGTCTGGTTTGAAGGTTGAGACTAAGGCTTTCAGAGAGTGGAGAGCATCTTGGGGTCCGAATTGTTACTCACATATTATGGTCGCAGTCACCTATTATAGTAGCAGTAGACGCTTCAGCAGCAGGATTCTGGGTCTCACTATAACATGACTTTCCCAAGGGATCTGAAAAAGCTATTATCCACATCCCACCATCACTCTCTGCAGTAGACAAGGGTTGCGCACAGGTAGAGAAAGAGTTCTTTTCATCAATCTAAGCATTTCAGAGGCTCTTTAGTATGTTAAACGGCAGTAGATTTACGTTGTTAAGAGATTAGGAAACCTCTCCTTTCTACACTTGAATCAGGGGCAGGAAACCAGTTCTCCCAGGAAACAGACTATAACAATGGGTGGCGAGATTTCGAAATAAAATCTCGTCACATAGACGATTTTAGTCATGCAGATGTTGTGTCGTAACTAGTAGCTTACTACCCCTCCTTGAACAGAAAAACGATTGCTGTGGTAATGAAGACAAAAAGCTACCCTCAGAATTCACTGATATCCACTATCAAGCACCAAAAAAAATAAGACAGCCGGCAAGAATGTAAAATAATGTACGACAAACTATGAGGTATGCTCAGCGTCCATGTCCTCAAGCAATTATTCCACTGGAGTTCAGGTCACAGCAACGTTAGTGCGTCGGTGGCACAGTGGTTAGGACTCTCGTCGATCATACACATGGTCCGGAGTTCGAACCCCTACCGACGCACACCCGATATCTATGGTCGGCCTGCAAAATTTGGGCTACCGATATCCATGCTGAAAATGCCATACTTGTACTGAAAACACGGTGTGGCATCAAGCTGTATTCAAAAAATAAGAATATATACCTAGTGTTTGAAGAACGAGTGGTGATATTTGATACCTTGCGACAGACCATGCTGAGACAGTTTCATAATGAGAACCGGGAGGTGCTCACATGAAATTTGTGCACGGTGATTATGGATACCGACGCATTATGACAACCTCATGTCAAGCCTGTACGGGGCCAAAGAATAAACTCAGAATTTATACAAAATATCAAAATAAAAGTCCAAACTAGTAAAAGACATTCAAACAGGATATTAAAATTATTAAGCAAATGAATCATAGCAAAATACAGTTACTTGTAAAAAGATTAAGTCCACTTCCATAAATTTAAAAACCTAATCCAGAGATACAGTTCACGAAGAATCTTTTGGTGGCGTTCTCTCTACTGTGCACGTTGTAAGTCAGTTTATCAATATTCTTTGGAGAAAGATGGGAGATTCCTGACATTTTCAAACTATGCAGCCAGAAAATTAGTATGCCAAACAGACAGGAGTGGAGAGTGAGAAGACGAACCGCAAACAAAGAGGTGTAATTCTTTAATCCCGCGAAAAAGTTACAGTCAAAACAAAGATCCTGATTGAAACAAAAGATATACATAATGTTTCATTTTTTAACGTTTAGCAAGAACTGTACACAATCAGCATTCTAGATCCTACTACCCGCAGACAAAATCCCACCTCAAGCACAAGATTTCTGGTCGGTGATGGCAATGTAATACAGAAGAAAAAAATTATGCCTGTAAAATCGTGGGATAGTAGTGTTAATAAATCTTCTGCCCCATAGTAAAAAATTGAACACTAAGATTCACTTAGTATTCTCAGAAAAACTGGCACAATATCTCGGATGAATGTATTTTTAGATGACCTTAACTATTGTTTCGTTTTAACCAAATTAATAAATACATAACTGATAATTAGTATACCGACCGCTCAAATACCTTTCTAACGTATTCTCAGTTTCCAAATAATTAAGTTATATATATTACTTGTTTTATATATATATATATGTTACTTGTTTTTCAAAGACCTGCACCGCTTCGCGTTCATAATTGCTTAAATTATTAAATTAAAAGCTCTTGCAGATTAACCAGACACTCTTGAGTCGTATAGTTATGCTTAACAATATATGTATATATATGTAACGACAGAACAAAATATAATATAACTGTAGTCAAATTAATCATGTATATCTCATGTTAGACATTTCTTCTGCATTTTTGCGATCGATAGTCAAATTATATGCATTCTATAGGCCTTTTAAATATTTTCGCTATTTGGTATCCGATTCCAATATGCGTTTCAATTCTGGCAACAACTTCATAGTTCTCAATGTCTCAGATACTGCTCAAATACTTTTTGTCTGACAGGATGCAAGTAGAAGTTAGGAGGTGTTGCACAAATCGGTACTGGCATTGAAGCAGGCTGAAAAGCACTTCAAATATACGATAAAATAAAACTGGTAAACAAACGTCTCATCTGTATAAGTGTAGGACTTTGACAGTGTGGTAGAATGTAATTCCATATTGGTTAAGTTTACTTTAAATATGACAGAGTGATGCAGTATTAACAGCTGGATAACTTTTTGAGCATAAATTACGGCTCATAACCATATCAGTTTTAGCCACACGGTTTCACAATTTGTCTTGTATACACTTTCTCTCTTTCTGAAAGACAGAGAGATAGAAATAAACTTATTCAACATGGAAAGTGTCATTTAATTTTGGGAATATGTGACGGGAAATACAAAATTTATATTAAACCACTTTTACTTTTCAACTGCTATTTTTTACTTGAGGTACTTGGAGGTAGTCTTCCTATCAAAAATCAAACATATTCTTTTTAGTAATTTCGGGTAGCGTTATTAAAAGTCGGGTTTATCTGAAAAGTTTCATGTATTTGCGTAGTATATTTCAAACAATATGACCACACATATGAAGATCAATTCTACTTATATAATAAGTGGAACATCAATCAAAATAAGCAAAATAATTAGGGATTTAAGATTAATGAGAATAATAATTGAGAAAACTCATGGTAATATAGTCAGATAAGGACTACGAAGTAAGGCTAATGCTGACAGTAAATTGTTTTTGTACACACAGTGGGGACCTTAATTTTACGGATGGCTCAGCCTCAGTGGGCTTGATTATGCAGCCTCAATCGTTTTCATAGGTAATCTGTAAAGCTGTTTTGATTTCATTCTCGTGATTTACATCAATTGTGTGTTTTTATATTGATGAGATTGGTAGTCTGCATCCTGCTCTTATTCTTGTTTAGGAGTTTAGCTGTTCCTCAAGGCACTCTTACATGCAAGTTCCAAATACTGTTCCCTGTGAACTTGTGTTCACATAAACATGTAAACTGATATCATCACAGGATGTGGCATAACCACTTGTGTGATAATGAGGCTTGTTTTAGAGTTTATGTCTTGTAGAAACAGAGCAAACTCTAGGCTTTGAACTAATTCATCATAAGTTCGTTGCTAAATTAATCAGTACACATAAAATATTATACATATTACAATTTGTAGATTTCTACTAAAATCAATTCTTGTAACTGTAACTCACCGATAACATGAAAATTAGTGATAAAACTATTAGATATGCTCTAAAAACTTTTTATGTGCACCACAGAAACTCTCAGAGAACTGGTGAAGTAATTTATTTTACACATTTTAAAAAAACAACAACAAGTCAAACTAAGGAATATATTCCTTTTCATTTAGTTCCTCATCGGTGGCTAACACCACCTGATCGGTATAATTTGAAACTTTATGTATATATATTAATGAAGAGCTGCTGATGAGGAACTAATTGAAAGAGAGAATGTTTTTTGTTCAACTTGCTGTATTTCCCAAGCGTGTTAACTAGAACACATTTTAGTGTCTAGTACTTGGATTAACATGACATTTCCATTAAAGTTCATCTTTCATAATTAATAGTATTTCGGGATAATGAACAGAAAATTCAGGCCAACTGAAATAAGACTTAAGGATTTTGAATTCGCATAGATCTGTACAGACTGAAAACCTAAGATATATGTTAAAAATCAAACTTTAGTACGACTGAAAGTTTTGTTCACAAGCAGTTGTATAAACAGGCTACAAAAAATAGAAAAGAGTACAAGTAATCGAAATATCTTCATCAAGTTAAGGAATTGAAAATGTTACTTGTTTTTCGAGGACCTGCACCGCTTCGCGTTCATAATTCCTTAAATTATTAAATTAAAAGCTCTTACAGATTAACCAGGCACTCTTGAGTCGTGCAGTTATGCATAACAATACATTCGACAGGCTGGCTGTATGAAAGGCAATGAAAAATGAATATTTCAAACTCAGTAATCAGACTGAACATCCTATCTTCGGGTAAGTTAGAACTCATTAGAATTTAATCTATTATCAGTTATCCCTCATGAGAATTATATGATTTATCCATAGGCAGCTGGCGCTTTTGTGGGAACTTATGGTAGTAAATTCGAAGAACTGTGATTTTATGAGGGAATGCTTTTCTAAAGGTTATGAAAGGAAGTAGCAGTTGTTTTAAATTGATATGATGGGAATTTGTGTGCTGTTGATATGAAACTTCGTAAAAGGGAGCAATAAAACAGCAAGGCTACAATGAAAACACTGTCTTCATCAGCTGTACTAGTTGCTGAGACTAAACAAGTTAGGCTCTGGAAGAAATTGTGAGACTATGGTGAGGCGTAAGCATGAAATTTATGTTTTTAAGCAATTCCTCTAAGTCGTTGAAAACAAAGAGAATAAATGCATTTTTTCATCGGAAATACTTTTAGTCAAATTCTAAAACGTTATGTGTTTGTCATTAGGAATTCAGTGTAATACCTTTAGTACCAAGGTAGATCTTTAACACTGGTGATTTATACGTTGTGTTCATGTTAAAGTCATTACAGAGCAAAGCGTGGCCCTTTCCTTACTCTTATTTAGTTTGGTAAGCAGGCATATCTTGAATTTAATATGTAACAATTGATGCAGCGAAAATCCCCACTCAGATATGTTATTAACTAGTGTTCTTTATGTGTGTTTATCAAAATTTGTTTAGGCATCATCATCGCAGAACTCTTTTTATTTGATAGAACTGTATTGTTTAAAACATGAGTAACTACAACTCAGAATTAACACAATACCGAAAACTGTTCCTGTAACGACAGAATATCCATTTCAAGTCTGCTGATTTATGTAAATGTGTTTCAAAATACGGAGTAAAAAAGTGGATTTGTAATAAGTACAGGCGTTTAGAAGTGAACTTATATGAAATCAATAAAGTCCCAGAAGTTGGATTTTTGGCGGATTCATGACACAGCTATAGCACTATAGGTCGTAGGTGTGCATTTCTGAAGAGTGTACGACTTAAAAGCAACCGCTCGATTTCAGTGGTTAGGACTCTCGCCGACCATGCACATGGTCCGGGGTTCGATCCCCTGGCGACGCACACCCGATATCTATGGTCGGCCTGAATTTGGGCTACCGATATCCATGCTGAAAATGCCATACTTGTACTGAAAATACGGTGTGGCATCAAGCTGTAATCAAAAATAAAAAAATAAAATAAAATGATGTCAGTTCTTAACAAAATCTATGCATAAAACAATTTCTTTATTTCAAAGGCATAAAGTGACTAATATGAGAGATGGAGATGAAATTGTACATTTAGTTTTCGTTGACCCCAGTCAGTACACTGCCTCACCTTCTGTTGTTTATACGCCTGTGACTTAAATATACTCAATGCATAATCCCTAGTTTTTCTTAATAGCAAATGTTAAACCAAATCCACTGATTTCAGTTTTGATGTTACTGACATGTAAACTGTTTTGTGGAAAAGAATGAACTTAAATTTAAGCATCTCATGGTTATTTGTGACAAGCTTACTTAAAACTTGCTATTTGAATTTGTTTTAGCTTAATATAGTCTAACTATAGTACATTTTATATGGTAAAACATGACGTTCTGCTTAACAGGAGAAAAGTCATTAGTGTATAAAACTTAATTTTGTCTTATCTATAATGATATCCGTGTATAAATGGTTCATTGTGATTATTATTTCATCGTTTTTTTGTTTTATCCACCTAATACTTGTATATTGAGAAAGTTTCGGTAATCATTCGAAAATAAATTGAAAAGAATATTCCTTTCGTACCCTTACTAAAAGCTCATAGAAAATGCCAGCAGAGGTCAGTTATTAATGCCAGTCGGTCAAAAAACATGAAATTACATATCAGAAGAGGAAATTGGACAGACTGCGACCAAGTAGTCTTGCGTAATCCAAAAGCCTTGGGTTACTAAAAACTATAGCAGCCCAAAACGAAACTTCCTAGTGAAGGGATTGATGACCCTGACGAGTTTATGTTCAGGAATTGGTTTAAGTTGTCTATGAGGACTGCTATGAGAAATTGGGAGGTTTAGTTATACATATAAAAGAATATTATCCTATGTGACCATTTTCTAACATTGCATAACTTGCGTGTAGACATTTATTTCAAACTACTCACTCCTACTTATGACTCATCTCATTGGTCGCTAGGGTTAGTTTCGTTTTGGGCTGCTACGGTTTAGAGTCACCGACTCGGCCTTACTTAATATACTACTTTGCAAGATTTCTGTACTGAAGCAAATATATCATTATTTAGATTCACTATTTCAACACTATGGTTGAGTTAGCTGCAAGCTGAAACAAAGTAAAAAACATTTCCAGTAATTGTAAAATTAGTTAAAGTATGGAAAGGTATAATATGTATTTCGTTGAACCACTTATCAGACTTATGTCTGTCATAGTCTCAAAACACTGTAGCTTTGATAGAGACATAAGTGGTAACAATCATTTAATTATCATACTATTCTTTATCCGACAGAAAAGGTCTCTATCAGACAGAAACTGACTCTTTATTTAATATTAATATTATTACTATAGACAACCGAAAAGTGATCACGCTGAGTTTTATTGTTTAAACATAAATTTCAGCCTATTATCCTCCAATCAATGGATGCTGTCATGCTCTGTTCATGTGAAAATGATAGATTAGTTTAGAACATAAGTGTCTTATATTACAATTTCGAAGTCCTCAAACTGAATCCTTTAGTTTAGAAAATAGTTTAGTATTTTATCATGCCGAGTCATTTAGTTGTTGTTTTCTGTAATCTTACTACTTATAAAACATCAGGAAAATATAGATTAAGTGGTCTAGTTTCTATATTCAAAAGTGACTGTTAACACAGAATTCATTAGTTGTTAAAAAACTATTTGAGAATGATGGCATACTAAGTTACTGTTTCATTCAAGCTATGAAGTTGCTAAAATTTAAAAAATTTTGAGTAATTTCTTAATTTAATCACATTCATTTAAACCTTGTAGGGATAATAATTGGTGGATGGTAGCTGGCAGTGGAATCCAAGATGCGCCTTTCTTTCTACCTGGGAACTTCCAGCTGGATGCATCTACTAACCACAGTGAGTGGCAATGTAATGGTGTACTAAAAATTATTCCGATTATTATGCTATACTAAATCCACGTTTTCACGTTCTAATATGCGCTAACACTGCACACGGTCAACGACGAACAACGTTGTATTAATAAGGACAAGTGGAAACTTGAAAAGATATGTTGTTAACGAAATCAAATTTTGAAAAGCGCGAGGTGAACGAAACAGAGCATAACCACGTAAAATATTTGTATAACAAACGGAAATCAATATTCAATAATACGATGGCAAATATTCAACAAGCATAAGTAAAATTAGTTTCTGTAAGCGCATAACATGAGTACATGTATTACTCTTATAAGCGTACAGTTAGGCTTAATATAAGGGTGCTAAAATGTTTCTTTTGAGACACTAATCCAGTACCCATCGTTTAAAACATCAAAGTGTTATCCCCTAAGTTACTTGGGACACAAGAACAAACTCTTGTGCACGGAGCATCAGTTATTATTTGTTTAAGTCAATTTTGTTTTTGCATGGAGGATTTCATCATGAGCTGACATCAGTTACAGAACCACTGGAAAACCTGGGAGTACTGGATAGCTGTTTCGTCCCAGTTTGGGACTTTTCATCAGTGCGCAACTACCACTAGAGTTCGAACCCAGGACTTTCTGGTTACAAGGCCAGAGACCTCGTAGACCATTTAGCCACTGGGACTCGATCCAATGGTCCTTGAATTCTAACTTCTGCCAATTCACGACATAGCGCGACCATTTTGCAATGTCTTCTTCGATGAGTTACTGCCTCCTCTTCAACATGCTGCACCCTACTGGTCACGGCTTCCCACTAGAACTCCAGGTTAACTGCCTAAATAGTGCCAGTTGCGCTATGTCGTGAATTGGCAGAAGTTAGAATTCAAGGACCATTGGGTCGGGTCCCAGTGGCTCAATCGTCTACGAGCTCACCTTGTAACCAGAAGGTCCTGGGTTCGAGCCCCGGTGGGTGCGTACTGCTGAAGAGTCCCAAACTACGACGAAATAGCTGTCTAGTACTCGCAAGTTTTCCAGTGGTTCTCTAACTGATGTCAGCTCATGATGAAATCCTCCATGCAATCAAACAAATTCCCTACAAAACCAATACTTGAAAATTTTTGTTTTTGTCGTGGCTTGAGTGGTCAGGTAGATAAATCGGTGAAAGTTTCGAGTATCAGCTAAACTACCATCTTTATACAGGGATTGCAGACGAGTGGCAAATAGGACAGAATGTACATCATGGATTCCACTGTCAGTCACCATCCACCAGTTTCTCATATACAGTTTAAGCGTCCGTATTAGAAGCTGATGTGTCACCACAGGCCAAACATTTCTGTCCAATCATTCAACGGGAAAGACGAAATTGACTAAAACAAGTAATTGTGACGATAATGTTATAACAAAGTACTAGTTTAAAAATTCATCTGTTGTTTATTTCTAATTTGAGTACTTTTCTAATTCAGCCTTACCTTTACAGCAATGTTTCTATTGAGTTCTACAGTTTCACTTATAATTGGCAGTCACATTAGAATGGCTTAGTCACCGCATGTAAAATAAAACAGTAAGGATAGTGAAAAGCTGAAGTAGACGAATCGTCATTTCCAAATACACTTTCAATACAGACATTAACCACGAATTTAAGATTTAAAGAGAATTCATCAGAGGAAATAATAAAGAATCGTTTATTGAGATGCATAAAATCCTCTTTTCCGTCTGTTGACTGGGTATTAAACCCTCCTTTGGAAATATTTATCACTTCAAATGCCCCTACTTTGATGACCACAGGGATTCTTCAGAAACATATTACTGAAAGTTATTGACTTTGGTTAACGTAAGATGAAGTGTTGGATAGAAAAGTTGTCAGTTACTAAACATCTTAGGAAATCAATATTATCTAGTTGGTCAAGATTTTCCACTCGAAATAATCTGTAGAGGTAAGCTGAAGTGTCGAAATGTTCCGTAGCACAATTTATTCCATATGTCACATAAACTATTATTTACTTACCGGTGTATTTCGAGCACAACTTTCTTGACCATAGTAATATTAAAGGTGATCAAAACTTGCATATCCTATGAATTTCAACCTTTTATTTGTACTAGACATTCTGAAACTGGTTAGCAGTAATAACTGCTCATTCTGTAAAGGGATTCGTCTGAAAAACGTTAGAAGGTATCTGCATTTTAATCAAATAGTTTAATATTCCTATGTCTTATCACAAAAATTTTAACAGTAAGCATTCGTGAAGGAAGTTGTACATTTAAATGTTTTTTTATCACTGTCTGTTTGTGATAATAGCTGAAATAAGTTTCATTACATCAATCAATAAAAGTTTACTAGACTTCTGGAAGAAGCTAATTGATGGACTATATTTATAGACAAATAAAATATGAAAAGGAGAACATAAGAGGCACTAAGATGAAACGTGAAGTTTAAAACTTGACTCCATTTAAGAATAAGTGTGCATTTTCTCAGAACTTTTTGAACAGGACAAAAGTTACATGGACTTAGTCTTGCATTAAGTCATGTGACACTCAAGTGTTTGTTTTTGATTGCTAAATAATAAAAATCTCATGATTTAAAGATTTCTATCTGCTAATGCTAGTGTGAAATTGTGATTTGTTGGTTCAGACTATCGTCTTACTACTATTAGGTTATAAATCTGAGTCTCTCTGCATCTACAGAGGCCTTTATAGCCTAATGGTGTTATTAGTCGTCATAAAATAGGTGTATTTTATTGGCAACTGTACAAAAATACACATGATTATTGAGCAGTATTGTATAGTTCTTATTAATGCCTATCAAACAGATGTACTTGATGTTGCAGAAAGTCTTAAAATTCGCCGGGAATTCACGCTAAGAGTATCGTGATTTCAGTCAAAATTTATATAGAAGTTATGTTTGTAAGAGAAAACTGGCATTTCAACAGAAGGCTGAATTGTTTTGGACTATTTTCAGTAGTTTTTTGTCAAATGTTCCGTGTGTACAGATGTTTATTGAAACAGGTTCACACTGAGAAGGATATTCGTTAAATTCGGTTAGATTTATGGGCGTATTATTCATGAAAGCAGCTATGCATTCAAATAAAGAATTGCATGTTCCTATTGACACAGTGTAAAATTACTGGACTAAACTTCTATAAATACCACAGGTTTCAAGATAATAATAGATATGAACGAGATATTCCACATTGAATCAGAAGAAAAGGACGTAAACAGCGAAGAAAATTTTCATTTCGACTATTCATTTTCATAAGCTGTACAATCGTAATTATATTTAACAAAGAAATTATAGGACCAGTCAGATACTGGTAAAATTTTCCCTCGAAAAATGTATTACGTAATGTAAGGTGTAAAATAGAAGGGGTGACTAGTTGGAAGTTGGAAGAGAGGGAAAAGTTGGCATGACGTAATAAGTACGAGATAATGAATGATCAATAAGATTGTATAGAATGGACTAATGGAAAGACGATAAAGCGTTTTTATATAAAATCTGTGTGAAAACGCAATATTATTAATAAATAGTAATATAGTGATGATAAAATATGGATGATGGGAATTATAATGATTATGAAGTAATAATAATAATAACGATAATAATAATAGTAGTAAACTTACATAATAGAAAAGAAGCAAAATTATAGTATAAACTTTACTCTGGCCACGTTAGGGTGACGAGAGAATGTATGTAGAGCTTTTGTATGCAGAGGTGCGGTTTCAGATACCGAATTGCTAATGATTCATCTTTGTACAGGTGGCGTATGCAAGGTCCTTTTGTACGATATTGAGAAACTCTGTGTAGCACTGTTAAGTATTGATGCGGGGGGTGCTCGATGTCCAGAGTTGACAAGGTGTTCGAAGATGGAGCTGCTACTATTCTTCTTTCCTCCTTTGGCTAACCAAATACGTTTGCGGACATGACGTTGCGTACGGCCGGTATACGTTGTTCCACACAGGCAAGTAAATAGATATGACAATAACAAAATCATACAAGGCCTAATAAAATAGTGAAAGTCAACTGTTGTACATGCACCAAGAGAGTGCATAGTGTTTATTAGGGGTGATAAGAGAATAATTATTGTAGCACAACTATCTCTTGATAAACTGTTTATATAAAAGAAGTAAAATGAAATTAGCTGTGTTATGAAATCAGTATAAATAATAGTAATCAACCATCACTTGTGGTCACTTTTATTAAGGTAGAAATCCATGACTAATTTCTACCTACTCTGGACATAATTTATCCTTTTTGCTGTGACAGCGCATACAACATAGGAAATAACTCTTACACAATCACGAATAATACTAGGAAATGCTGACACTTTGTATAGGGCTTGAAGATGTACGAGCTTCTAGTGAAACACCGAAGAAGGCAGTAAAAGCACAATATTTAAACCTTTCATTCTTTGTATCTACTGGATGAATCATACTGGATAGTCAAGACAAAGGCTTTTGAGGATACAACAAACTTTTCTACTCATCTTTTTATTACCACCTATAAGTAGTTCTAACGAGTCCCTGATTACGTTTTTCGGATAACAGGAAGCAAATGACTAGGCATCTGCAAATTGAAGAACTCATGATGTTTTGTGAGGGAGAACTTTAATAGTTCTGCCATGTGTTTTCGTTAACAGACTCACATCGAAAAATGATTTACACCGTTTTGACATTTTGCTTGATCCAATTAGTAGTGTTCACTGGGTGGCCTATTTTACTTATAGAATCAGTAAGTTTTAGTCTAGATTTCAAGGGTGATCACGAACTAACTTCAGTTAGAGAACCACTGAAAGCCAAGTAGCACTGGACAGCTGTTTCGTCTTTGTCCGGGACTCTTCAGTGCTACTCTCTCATGATCCAGCAAGGAATTGAACCCAGGACCTTAAAGTTACAAGTCGATTTGGTTGACCTTTCAGTTAAAGGAACGGAATCCAATGGGTCATCTCTTCTAACTTCCACCAATTCGTGGATTAAAGGGCGACTGCCAGTCATGGGCGACAGAAATTAGAACTGACTCGTCATTGGATTTATTCTAATTAATTTGATTTCATCTGTTCGTCAAGGATAGGAACTTCTCTTAGTATTCAGTAATTAAGTCTACACATGATTTGGCAACCGCTTGTTTAGTCGAATAACAGCAGAATGAATTTTTCTTAAATATCGACAAGGTAAGTGAGAGTTTGCACTGAATTTGAATAGTAGCGGCTGTAGGAAACAGGATATTCACTATGTGACTATCAGACTGAATAAAAGTGAGATGGTGTATATTTGGTTAATTGTTAAAAATATCTGTTAGACCTTAGCAACACTAAAGAAGAGGTTAAACAAAATGATTGACAGTAAAACTAGATTAGGTAATAATAAGCTCATATAAATGAAGTAGAGAGTACTTAAGAAAAAGGTAGGTATAGATTTAATATGTTATCCAGTTAGAGACATTAGACGTCACCAACTTTAGTCATTGGTTCTGTTTATTTTGTACATTCTAAATAGCGAGCCACAAACAAATAACCTCATCGACTATCCGTGTAGTCGGCAAAGTTACATTATCATAGCCAAAACCACAGTGACCCTGAACAACCAATCAGAATTCAGATACAAAAGGTCGCATAACCGCTAAAAATTATTGCAAACATGATTTTACACTGTAGGTTTCTAGCTTATGTGTTTTAAGAATGTCTATCAGTTACCACACAGATGATCTGTGGAGAAATCGTACCATGCACTGTATATTTATTCATCCAGGTGACCATAGGTCATGGTACTTTAAGATCCAGTGGTATTTCTTACACTATTCTTCAACCTACTCTCACTCTAACCATAATCCCAACTCCTAACCGTAACTTTAACCCTAAAGCTTAATCTAAAAAGCCATAACCCTGCCTAGCAGTATAGATTTGCAGAAAAAGTACCTAATAAATAAGCAGAACACTGTATCTACCCTCTCCAAGTTCAAAAAGGCAGACATGATTTGATTTAGAATGACGTTTCATATCATTCCATTTATCTAATATGTTCTTGAAGGTCAACTTTTGAAAGACCTTGACTATGGCTCTGATACTTTAACTTCGCCGTGTATTCATTATACTGCAAACAAAACTCAATGATCACTTTGAATATTACGATATTAGATATATACTACAAGTGAAATCAATTTATATTCGTTATGCATCATGTCATTATTCATAATATGTTTAGAATTTTAGCAAACAATTTATTTTCGATGCAAATGGGTAAGTGCGAGTAAGACTAATTTAGATATAGAATTCAACTTAATATTAAAAATGATATCTTCAGAATCAACACTGTTGCGGAACAGATATAATGTATGAATTAATACTGTGAAGAAAGACACAACTGATGATAACCTACCGGTAGGAAAGTTTTACACAAATATAATACATAACGTGTATGATAGTGCACATTTTCATTTCTTAGGTAGATCACTAACCTAAAATTACAGTTGCATGCAATGAAGTCATCCGATATGAAGTCAGTGATTGTTTTTGATGATAAGTATTTATTGAAGAAGTTCAATGGAATTATTATTATTGTTAGCTTTAATTCCTACAGGAACATAGGGCTTCAGCCGTGCGTCTCCATTGCGTTCGGTTCTCTGCTAGAGTCTTCACCTGGCTCCATGTCTGCCCACACGCTTTCATCTCCTCTTCACATGACCTCCTCAAAGTCACCCTCGCACTGACGACCAACTCGCCGCTTCCCTTCCGGGTTCCACTCGAGCAATGGCTTGTCTAGTGATGTCACTTGATGGTTTCCTCAGAGTATGACCAATCCATCTCCATTTCTTCCTGTCTATTTGTTTCACAATCGGTTCCTGCTGGGTTGGTTCGCTCCCAGAGATCCCACCCTGTTGCTGATCTTTTCTGGCCGGCCATCTGATCTTGAGTATTGAGCGAAGACAACTGTTAATGAAGGTCTGTAGTTTGTTTGAGATGCTCTTTATGACGCTCAGTGCAAGTCTCTGATCCGTATAGTAGCAGTGACTTCACATTGGAGTTGAAAATCCGTATCTTATTTTTGATGGTGAATTCTTGCCAACTAAGCATGTTGTTTCGGGTTCGATCCCTGGCCGACGCACTCCTTCACCTCGCTAAGCCAGAAATAATGCTGGTGAAGAGGAAAGGTTGGGCATGAGGCTAGCAATCCCATCCTGTAAAATAAACACTGCTACAGAAACTTCAAGCCACTAGCTTGAGGCCCTATGTTCCACTGGGGAACGTGAAGGAAAAAAAAATTACTACATAGGTTTAAAAGTATTCAACATAGGTTATAATAGTAATAGTAAGAATATTAAAAATACGAATAACCCAAACTGTCTAACACACTTCAAAGTTAGGTCATTTTAATTTGTTTTTAATGAAGTATATCTGTTATATATATAACTTAGTAAACAATCAAAAATAGGAAGCAGAGATTGATCACATGACAATGGTTTTGAGTTTCGCAAATCACTTCGTCGTTATAAATTTAAACAATTAAAACAAACGAAAATAGATTTTCAAATGAATGCAGTACTGAAATGTTATTTTAAGACAAAAACTGACACAACTTATTTATTTTGAAAATCAAAAGATCACTCACTTAATTTTCTAACAATATTAACACGTTTATTATCGTGTTTGTAGATATTTAAAAATGAAAACACTGAGGTTTTTAAAACATGTGATTTTCTTTTTTTATCAGTATTAGCCTTATTCTTATGAAGATAAAGCCTTTTAAATACTTGATACACTTCCGCTGCAAGCTTTTCGTGCGATCTCAAGTAATACACTCAACCTCGTCAGATTTTTCATTAACTTAAGTGGTATTGAATGTAAGGAGTTTGTTCGTACGAGACTTTAAGTTTCATACTTATTTACAATCATCAACATAATCTGTGTTGATAAACTCACCAACAATAACTATAGTATTTTTTGCATGGATTTCTTAAGATTAGTAACAACTAATGTGTATTCAGCTATCGAGTGAATTTTTACTGGGGTACGTTTCATATTCAAGCATCTGATTCGCAGATGAAATGCGTTGGCTAAAATTTAGGCAACTTTCACTTTGAACGTGATTGAAGTAGAATAGGACTAACGAAGAGAGACTGAATTAAGAAGTAGTGAGGAAATGTATTTGTTCAGTTTGACAGACACAACACACACTGGCTGCAGAGATTTCGTCAGCAGTCTTTCCATAAGGGCTAATGCAACTTACTAACCAAGTAAAGTAATCCACAGGCTTAATCACTTTATTCTCTATGTTTAATCAAGAAGTCGGTGTGGACCAGTTCTTCAAATTTATTTTACTTTTGAAAAGGGTACATCGTCTGCTGAACATACCTAGATTTCTTTTCAAGTTGTCCACAAGAGTCTATATTTTGCTTAGTCTATTTAGAAATAATTTTGTTCAGACCTTTAAAAAGTGTTTTTTTAAACATAATTTGAGTCATCACATGTTGTATCCTTTTGACACATAACATACATGTGATTAAAATATATGCTTATAATGATGAGTAATGGATAGTAAACTAAATGGTGTTTACTGCAAAAATTTAAATGTCTAAATGAATAAATTCGAAAATAACATCTTTTCAAGCATACTCACTCCTAAAATATGGTTAAGACATGTAGATGATACTTTTGTAGTACTAAAACGAGATCTACACAATTCATTCCTGGAGAAAATAAACTGTGTATCTCCCAGAATCCAGTTCACTTCGGAAGCAGAATCAGACGTCGGTGAACTACGATTTCTAGACTGCCTAGTTAAGAGAAAGGAAAACGGACATTTTAGTATATCCATATTCAGGAAGAAAACCCACTCAAATAAATATTTAGACTTCAAATCATCACACCCCATCAGCGCAAAGATTTCAGTTGTTTCAAGTCTTCTTAGACGAGCACACTCTCTGATAACCGACGAGAAAGAAAAAGAAGAAGAAATATCAAACATTACTGAAACTCTCAAGCAAAACAACTACCCATGGAACTTCATCAACAAAATCAACACAGACATTAAGTATGGCCGAAAACGCATTCCGAAAACATGGACCTCGACAGTCGTCATTCCATATAGAGCAGAGACGTCAGATGATATCAGAAGAGTACTCAATCAGCTCGACATTAGAGTTTTCTTCAAAACATCAGACACACTACGAAACAACCTTGTCCATATAAAAGACCAGATCCCTAAAGATTCTCTATCTAATTGTGTCTATAAAATAAAATGCTTGGAATGTGATGCGATATACATCGGACAAACATCTCGAGAAATCAAAATCAGAAGAAATGAACACCGTAGAGCATCTGTTCGACCACCGAGAAATCCGGTTGAACTAGAAAAACTTGAAAAATCATCAGCCATAGGTCTACATGCTATAGAATCAGGCCACAAAATTGATTTTGACAATATTGAAATAATCCAGAAAAACTTCAGAAATCACAAAGAACGTCTAATATCAGAAGCACTTCATATCAAGTGGAATCCAAATTGCCTGAATAGGAATGATGGACTAAAACAGAATCTGACCTGGTTACAACACCTCCCTCCCCCATGAAGTGACAAAATCAACACGAATGTGATATGCAAGTTCACTATGTAAACACACACTGCTTTTATAATTTTACACACTGATCAAATCCAACAATCTACACTTGATTTTGATTTTGTTATCTTTACCAATTGACCAACTTGACAACGAAAAATGACCCCAGACTAACGAACGATGATCAAGTTAGTAAACTTTGTTTTGATACCATAACAGATGTACTATTACCTTTGTTATTTGGTTTAGTGATCTTCATTGTTATTTTAACTTTCAATATGTCCTTTTAACTTGACCTAAGTCTATTTTCTCACCCCTTAACTCTTTGTTATATATATGCTGAGATTTTGTAAATTCCGGTTTAATAATACTTTGATAAAGCTATTAGCATTAAATAGCAAAACGTCAGTAAAAACAATATCGTTTTGTTTTTCATTCATTGGGAAATACAAAAACCTTTATTATAATGAATATCATATACCCAATGCCCAAATTTTTTCAAACCGTTAAAAGTGAACTTGGTTTGGACATATATAAATGAATAACTATTCAACAAACGTAGAAAAAATATAAGGGATTCCTGGTATTTTTTTCTCAGCGTCAATAGTAAAGTGTATTTTATGGAAATCCTTAACTAGATACATCTAGTCACCAATGGACGTAGATTTCTTCATTAAGACTGTCATTTAACCCTTGCATGTCAGACTACACCAATAACAAATATGCAAAAAGAAAGCGGAAATAAACTGGATATATGCTGAGGAGATATCCAGGTGCTGTGATACGTCAGGTTCTTGAATGAAATCCGAATGAGAAGCGACGAGTTCAGCTTCTGAAGGTGACACGGAAAAGATGATATTAATGGAAAATGAAAGTCTATGGGTAATCATAAGGCAAGCTAATAAAAGAGTTCGAAGTTAGAGCGTTTATGAAGCAACGAAAATTTAAAGAAAACAGTTTCAAAACTTTATACACTAGTAGTATTTCATGAAGGTTACATTCTGATAAGTGATTACGCTTAGTCTCAAATTTCCATATTGACGTCAATATTAGTGTAACTTTTAAAATAATTAGAAATGCGCTAAAATGTGTTATTGGCGTCATTGACAAAGAACAAAAAAGGTATAAGACTTCAGACATGTAAATTTTTTAGAATAATTTATGCTGTTTCACACTTATTATGTTTATAGGTTTATTACAAATCAAGAGCGTCAAACGTGTTTCAGCGGTTCTTCAAGAAAGTTTGTGTACTAAAATCATTGGGGTTGCATTAGGCTGTTTGGCTTCTTGGTTTAATGAACTGGTACATACATTAGTTTTGAAGATTACAATTTCGACAATGATAATTTCACTTTATTAAGTATGATGGCATTCAGTTTGTCTTAATGAATAAACTGTATAGCGAAAATTTAGACTAGAACGAAGATTAAAGTATTAGTAAATTAACATTATGCTAAATAAGAGATTTCGAGATAAACTTCTAATTGATATATTAAAGGTTCCATAGATAACAGTTTAAGAATTTATCTAAAGCAGGCTTGCCTGATTAACGTATCTCTCAAGCAGAGAATTTTAATCTTAGGTGTTTTTATACAATACCGTATTACTTATAAGTAGAAAGACTTCATTTTAAGAAAGTTTCAGTCAGCAGTTCTTCGAAGCAGAGAGAGGAGGAATAGGAGAGAATATAGCCTCAAGGTTAAAGCATTTTCCATACACTCAAACATGCTGGATACAAATTAGTTGAGCAAAATTTCTAAGTTCATACAGTGGAGGCTGTGAAGATGTGCCATTTACATGCGACGTCTAAGTAGTGTAATTATATCAAAATACTAACGATGAAATTATGTGTTATTGTATGGATGTGATTCGGATAATGTTGAGAGTTATCATACCATTCATGTTTACTGAAGTAAAACTAAAAAGATTCAAATTTGTCTATTCATATTTTTCACTAAGCATCAAAGCAGAATCATACGATACTGTACATTAGATTTAAAGGTTTTAGTGTCTCAGACAAAGTCATGTTCTCATTAGATGTAACCCTGTTGTTTACTAATGTACTTCTCACAGACACTGTCTGCTATATATGCAGTCACATTAATTTGCATAGTCTAAACATAGAGTTGTTAGCATTCTACCTCACATAACTCTTATTGAGATGCACTTTCAACGTTCAGTCTAGATTTATAATAAGAAAGATAGCATTGCGATAAGGCCACTAGTGGGTCTAGTGCTGGCTGACTGCTTTATGTCAAAGGATGAAAACACTCAGCTTATTCAGACTATTCGTTGCTTTGATACTCAAAGAAGATATGTAGATAACAATTTCGTTATTTGTAACAGGGACGTAGTACTTGATGATATTTTGCCATTATCCAACAACTACCATCCTTCTTTACAACTTAAAATAGAAAAACAATCCACACTAAGCATTTCCTTTTCTTTATGTGTTCCTCAGTAGATATAATGGAGGATTTCCGTCCACCGAACAAGTACGTGGAATGGACAGCTAACTAATTTCTGCAGTTGGGTGACCATTTCCGGGAAAAGTAATCTGATTTATTCCCTCTGCTATAAGATAAGAAGTATTTGTAGTTCTGATTTCACTGACGCTGAACTTTATTTCCTAAAAGCCATGTTTGTTGGAAACGGTTATTCAAGCCAACTCATTGATAAAATCATGAAGTATATACATTCTAAACTGGTCACTAACTCAATTTCAGAGAAAATCATCTCCATGAATCTGGAATTCAGAGGTGATTAGGCTTCAGGAAGGCTCAAGAATCTTTCCAAATCAGTAAGCACGACGTTATTTGCAGATAAAGTTCAGCTGATATTCACCAGCTGTAAGTTGTTCTCCATCTCTATAGAAAATTAGCTTCCTTGTCAGGCCGCCTTCACGTGTATCTATCGGCTGGCTTGCACCTAAGAAACAAGTTACACTGGCCGTAACCGAAGAATGCTTTGTACACAGACAGGAGGGGGCACATTACTGCATCGTTTTACAGAGGAAAAGGGAAAGGTTTGAGTAGCTCTATTCCGGAGCAGTTGATCGACTTCCGTCACTCTACCGACCCTGATCATGATTTTAAGATCATCTATCGAATTCATCCTATCTTTACGCAGTTTCATTGTTACGAATTCATGAAGACAGAGAAGTTTTTGGCCATTCATTAAATTCAAGCCAGACGTTTGTTCAGTTAAGAAGTATGCACAGTCCCTATTTCTGCCTTGGCTGCAGGGGGATTTGCATTTCTTTACTTATTCGTTTTTCATTCTGTTTATTCAATCTATGTACCTTCACCTCATTATTACGATTGTTATTATTTTTATTTATTTTTTTGAACATTTTCCACTATTATATTACTTGGCCTATTTATTATTTTAAGTTAATGTATTTTTTGCAATGCTAAAATCTATCTTATCAAACTTCTCACTATTTTAATTAATGTTCTATTTGCCTAATAATCCCATTAACTTCAGATATTTTTTCCGGGACCCACCCATTCTATGAAATGTTTCATATATGACATTATTTGTTTTATCGCTTGATATTGAACGATGATTATAATCACATATATTTTAAGAATATCAGTCATTAATACATTTTTACATATCTACTGTTTGATGTGTGTTTGGTTAAAAATAAGTGTTAAATAAAGCCCTATCTAATTCCATAATAGTTTGTTTATTAGATATATAACACAGGGAAACAGTATTATTTACTGGATGACGTTTCGAACACAATTTATTGTTCATAATCATATCAGTTATAATCACACAACTTCAAAACTTGAGTTTCATAGTTTTCTCTACTCTTCCCTATTTGTCGTCATAGGGGTAGTAGAATCTTCCAGATGTCCTGGTGGACAGATGTTGAATCATTCCTACTACACGTGTTTGCAGTTGATTCGATAAACAAAGCTTCCGTTATCAATCTCTCCCTTCATCCAGTTACATTAGATTTTAAAAACTGTCATCTTATCCCATCCTATTGTGTGGTTGTGTGTAATTGCATGTAGTAACATAGTTGAACTGTTCTCCAGTTTCTTATCTAACTGGGGTCAACTTATCTAGATTATCACTATCACTACCATTATTATTATTATTGGTAATGATAGTGATAATAATAATATTAATGACTACAAGCATGTCAAACATGCACAGGATAATGACAACACCAACAATAAGGAATTTAAATCATCATCAGTAGTACTTCCATACACAGAAGGAACCTCGGATACCTTACGCAGAATTCTTAACAAGGCAGGAATAGAAGTGATATTCACACCAACAAACTTTGTCGGTTAAAGGATCCTGTAGAGCTTTTTAAACAAAACAATTTAGTTTATCTAATATCCTGCAATGATTGTCAGATCAAATACATAGGTCAAAGTAGTAGAACAGGAGCAATCAGACTAGCCGAGCATAAAAACCTAGCAAAATCTAGATTAGTTGACCCGAGTTAGATAAGAAACTGGAGAACAGTTCAACTATGTTACTACATGCAATTACACATGACCACACAATAGGATGGGATAAGATGATAGTTTTTAAAATCTAATGTAACAGGGTGGAGGCAGAGACTGATAACTGAAGCTTTGTTTATCGAATCAACTGCAAACACGTGTAGTAGGAATGATTCAACATCTGTCCACCAGGACATCTGGAAGATTCTACTACCCCTATGACGATTAATAGGAAAGAATAGAGAAAACTATGAAACTCAAGTTTTGAAGTTGTGTGATTATAACTGATATGATTATGAACAATAAATTGTGTTCGAAACGTCATCCAGTAAATAATACTCTTTCGCTTTGTGATATATCTAATAAACAAATTATTATGGAATCACCTACTACCACAGCGCCGAAGTCTTACAGCTATATTGAAAGCCCTATCTGTTTTACATATACTAAACTCACTCATCCCTAGATTGTTATTTAGCTCTCAGTGTTATAATCATCTTCAATGGTTTTTATAAATAAACTCTTGAATAACCATGACGAAATTATAAAGGATCCTTTAAAAAGTTACCGACATGATTCATTTGTGTATTTCAACTTGTGCGTTTTATTAACCATTAATTATTCAGTGTTTCAGCCAAGATTTTGATGATATCATGATCAGAGAAAATTTTTAGAGAACATTGTTTTTTTTTAAAATTTAAAAATTCATTTCCTTTTAGGAAAATCATTCAAAAAAGAAAGAAATTTTTACAAATGAAATCAAAATTTTGTCAAAATAATTCTGGCAAAATAAAAAAATATGCCTACGTAAATACATCATCATCATCACCATTATCACTGATGACAGTTTTTTTCTTCATGTGTACACAAGTTCCATCCACTTGACTGTCCACAGGCGGGAACATTTAAACTTATTTTGTCTGGGTGACTGCGAATAAAACGTCGATTAAACTTCAAAATACTGATATGAATAGAGGATATGTAAAGTAAAATGAGGAGAAATAAAAATAAATAATTTACATAAAATTATACATAGCTGAGAAGTTATAAAAGCATAAAAAAGATTATACAAAATAGTTTTGAATGAGACTGTTTAATTCCTTTGCACAGAAGAGACGATTGAGCGTATATGCGTGCTGTTTGTTTTCTTCTGTAAGCAAAGATGATAAAACGCATGATTAATGGTTGAACTTGAAAACGACACCATCTTGTACAATGAATGCTTGCGTCATATTGTAGACAGATTCATAGATTATTAAGTAACTTTGAGATTCATACAAGGATTCCAAGTATTGGCTAGAGTATAGGAGGAATAATCAGAAAAAATTGGGTTATCGAGATTCTGATTTTAAATAAAAAAGCTGTATTAAGTATTTCAAGTCACTGTATTCATTTTTATTTGTAATTTATACCAATTAATATACATTCATAAACTGGAACAAATTTATGAGAATGCAACGCTACTGCTTTTGTCTCTGAATAGAGACTAGAAGTTCACCGTTAAACTGTCTTGCGGATCAAAAATATATAAAACTCTGGAAGTAACTGATTACTTCGCCTGTTAATTTCGTAGTGAGTTCTATCGTGGTGGTTATCATTCGGCATTTAACAGAATCACATTGTCGGTTTTCATTTCAGTCACTTAACTAAGTCCAATACAAAATATTTTCCACCCTAGTGAAGAACACTTAGTTTGTTTAAGGTTTGAAGTTCTATCCTCGAGGTAAGTGAATTGTTGTTGACGGGCTGTAAACCGAAATGTTATCTGTAACGTAATCACTTTCGACAAAAGATATAGTCTTATTAGTAATCACTTCAGACTTTAAAGACTAGACGGTAACTACTATAATGAAAGTTGAGCACGAAGTCAGTCAGTGATTAGTGAAAGGGGAAAATTATTCGAAACACAAGCTACACGATAGATTTCCTGAGGAACCTGCATCAACTAAAGAACCGTAAACAGTCAAAGGGAAAATGACTGTATTATTGCGTTGCATTGCATAACTATCCTTCGAAGTGAGGACAGGAGTAAGACAAGCTGGCTGCCTACTATCGCCAATGATTTTCCTGATTGCAGTGGACTGGATAATGCGACAAACAGTGGGCAATGAAGAAACAGGCATAAAATGGACCCACACAAAAAACTTGGAGGATCTGGACTTCGCCGATGATATATGTCTGATTTCCTACAAACTGGAAGATATGCAAGCGAAAAGCAACAAGTTTGCAGAAGAAGCATTGAAGATAGGACTTCAGGTGAACATGGAGAAAACAGAGGTGATGAAGATTCCTGGCCAACACCACCAACAGCAACAACAACAACAGAAAACAATCAGCATAAATAGAAGAAACATGAAAGAAACAACCTCTTTTACCTACCTGGGAAGCACCGTTTCAACTACAAGCTGGCGGAACTGACGAGGATATCAAAGCCAGAATCGGGAAAGCAAGACAAGCTTTCACTACTCTCAAGTCTGTGTGGAGGTCAACAACACTCACCATCAAAAATAAGATCCGGATTTTCAACTCCAATGTGAAGTCAGTGCTACTCACTATACGGATCAGAGGCTTGCACTGAGCATCTCAAACAAACTACACACCTTCATTAACAGTTGTCTTCGCTCAATACTCAAGATCAGGTGGCTAGCCAGAAAAGATAAGCAATAGGGACCTGTGGGAGAAAACCAATCAGGAACCGATTGTGAAACAAATAGGCAGGAAGAAATGGAGATGGATTGGTCATACTCTGAGGAAACCATCAAGTGACATCACTAGACAAGCCATCACTCGAGTGGAACCCGAAAGGGAAGCGGCGAGTTGGTCGTCCAAGGTTGACTTGGAGGAGGTCATGTGAAGAGGAGGTGAAAGCGTGTGGGTAGACTTGGAGTCAGGTGAAGACGCTAGCAGAGAGCTAAACGCAATGGAGACGCACGGCTGAAGCCCTATGTTCCTCTAGGAATTAAAGGAAACGATTTTTATATCTAAATTGCATAACTGCTGGCTTTCGCTTTTTAACCTCGTCACTAATGAGTTCTGGTGACAGTCAGTGACCTTATACGATGACTGTTATTCGGTGTGATTTCAGTTTATATTACTGCCGTTCAGAAAGCTTAGATTTTGAACCAAGATAGTTGTCGTTTTTATTTACAGATTAATTTATCGCCAGTTCATTCTGCTGCTTTCTGTGTAGTTGTGTTTTAAAGGCTGAATGGTTTAATCGAGAAGCTTTCAGCGTCTTACTAGGCAACACCTCCATTGAGAACTACAAGATGAGGGGAGCTTTTATAATTCGTCATTCTTTCAATGAATGCCTTTCCCGATGTCCTTCTACATGATCGGTTCTTTCGGCACACTTTCTTATCGTCTTGTTTACTTATGTTGATATCAATTACATTATACACCTAATGTTAATACAGGTAAACAAGGAAATGCGAAAATCTGTCGAGACAATTAATCACGTTGTAGTTCATCAGCACCGATAGTTTTCACATCAGTGGAGAATTCTGAAAGCTCACTTTATCTTGGAGTTTGTGATGAAGTTTTGTCTACAAAAACACCAGTGAAAGCTTCCTGCTGAAATCATTCACCTCTGTTTCAAACCTTGTACAGCATTTCACAAAACTGATTTCTTAACGACTGAATTTCATACTGAACAGCAAACCATGTGTAACTCTAATTGTGTCAAAAGATAGTACATTGTTAACTTTGCTAAGTGTGAGAAAAGTATGAAGCTATATAGAAATTAAACTTAAGAAATTCATTAAAATCCCCTTAAGGTTGAAACATATTCATCTAGGTATTCTCTCATTGGTTGAGTAGAACAAAGATTGTAAACGGAAAATGAATTAAGTTAGGTTGCTAAGTGATAAAGCGTTCAAAAGTGTCTTAAAGCTTAAAAGATATTCTTAATAATATATTATATATCTCATAAATTTTAGGGTCATTAGGTCGAAACTTCTATTTATAGACGACTTGAGAGTTCATTTCCTTAGCTGCATAATAATAACAGTATTTTAATTATTTACCATTGGTATCTTCAAAAACTGGTGTGCATTTCAAATCAGTTGATGTATCTTCAATAAACCTGGTGAACATTACAGATAATTATCACAGTCAATGTACAAGCAAAGCTACAGTAACTTTAAGCTATTTAAAACAGATTGCTCCAAGGAAGACCGACATATTTCATTATTATTGTTATCATTATTCTCTTGGGTTCCAAGTGGTACATAGGATTTCAACAGCACATCTCTATTTCACCACGTTTTCTTCAGTCCTATTTAGCTGGCTGTCATCTCCTACTCAGAAGGATCTACTCTATATCTTCCTTAGACACTCCTCTCTTAGTTTTCCATTCGAGGATCTGGCTCGTAATATCACTCAGCGGTTTCCTTGAAATATTCCATTATTATTATTGTTTCCTTTAATTCCTAGAGGAACATAGGGCTTCAGTCGTGCGTCTCCATTGCGTTCCATTCTCTGCTAGGGTCTTCACCTGGCTCCAAGTCTGCCCACACGTTTTTATATCCTCTTCACATGACCTCATCCAAGTCACCCTTGCACTGACGACCAACTCGCCACTTCCCTTTCGGTCTCCACTCGGGGGCTTGTCTAATGATATCACTTAATGGTTTCCTCAGAGTATGGCCAGCCAATCCATCTCCATTTCTCCCTGCATATTTGTTTCACAGTCGGTTCCTGCTGGGTCGGTTCGCTCATTGTCAGAGATCTCTGTTGCTGATCTTTTCTGGCTGGCCATCTGATCTTGAGCGAAGTATTGAGCGAAGACAACTGTTAATGAAGGTCTGTAATTTGTTCGAGATGCTCTTTATGACGCGCAGTGCAAGTCTCTGATCCGTATAGTGAGTAGCACTGACTCACTTCACATTGGAGTTGAAAATCCGGATCTTATTTTTGATGCTGAGTGTTGTTGACCTCCACACAGACTTGAGAGTAGTGAAAGCTTGTCTTGATTTTCCGGTTCTTGCTTTGATATCCTCGTCAGTTCCACCTGGAAATATTCCATACGGTTATTTAGTGTTTATTTTAAAGTGTAAGTTCACTCTGAGAATGCTTCACATTTTAATTGACAAAGAGATAGTTTAATTTTTGCTTCTACATAAATGAAGTCCTAAGAGAACCAGCCAAGGATTTGTTGCCCAGGAAATATGGGGAACGAAATGATGATGAACTGGATGTAGACTCTTAAGAGAAAGCCAGATGAAAAGCAACAAGCTGAGCGTCTGAGGGTGTCAAGGTGGAGATGATTAGAAGAGAAAATGAAAACTTTTAGGCAGTTGTGTAGGCGGATCAGATGCAAGTGATGTCAAGGAACCAAAATCTTATATTTAATTAAAGTGGCATGAAATGAATAATAAGGGTAAACCTCGAAGAAATATTGTTGATGTAAACACATTCAAGTGAATTCAGATTTCTCAAACCTAAATGAATCTATTTTATAGAGTTTATTCCTTAGTCGCAGACATCTTTCTTTGGTATTAAATGATTGGAGGCATGCACAGAAAGCTCCGTCTGACCTACCTTTCGTGCTAGTTGGTACTCATCAGTCAGCAGGGAGTACCTCCTCAACCTTCAAGGATCTTACTTCTCTTCTGAGATTTGAACCCGTATCACCCAGTGCTGCAGACAGACACGTTACCACTGAGCTATTTGGGCTCTCGATCGACCTCCTGTAGGACTGTTTGGATACTATGATTGCATACTAGTTAGTAACTAGTGTTTAATGTCTGGTCCTTTCTTTGGGTGCAGACTGAATTCTATCAGCCACATTGCAAACCTGACTGATAGAATTCACTCCCCACTAAACAAAGGACTAGACACATTGTACTAGTTGCTGACTAGTGTCCAATCAAAAAACGTCTTTCTTTATCGGTAATTTAACATAGCTTATATATGAATTTACTGTTTCAGAAGTACGTCATTCTAGTGGAAGGACGTCATATCCTTCAACTATGAAAATTATTTTTATCAAGAATTTAGAAATTTCATTGATTTTTTGAATCAATGCATCAAGAAACAATAATTGCAACTTATTTAATGCCAGTATTCTACACACTTTGATGCTTTCTGGAAGTCAGTTCAAGATATTAACATTTTTCTTAGTAGTTATGTCTTTCATGACCATCATAGTTATTATGTAATGTAAAAAACAAAGGTGAAAAATGAAATCAATTAATTAAATGTTGATCCATTTGATAGTTTTCTTTAGAAGTAATGCATAACTGTTCAGTGTTTTTTTCTTTGGCCTAAACTTTACTATACACAAGAAGTAAACATAAGAAAGGGTAACGGTTTTAAATTTATGTTTTATCTTATCTGTAAACATTTAGACATTTTTCACATATTTTCCTTGTGTTAAAAGTAAAAAGCTTATTTGGTAATAAGAGTGAACCTTAATTCTTTAGTGATTTCTGATAATTGTGTATTAGATGTAGTCTTAATTATCTTTCTACTTTATGTAATTATTTATCAAGCAGCAGATTTGTAATTTTTCACTTGCGACTACCAGATATTATTATATATAAGCAACATTACTGCTTCTAATGAGGTATTTTTATAAAGGGAAAGCAAAACGTACGCAAACGTCGAAGGTATTTATTGAGCGACATGGTTGTTCAGGTGTGTTATGCTTTACTTAATACTATGGTAAAGTTCCTTTTAATAAATAACTGTTGACTATACTGAAAACTATGTCTCATACTTTCCGTCAAATCCCAACGTGTCATCTACCTGATATGATAAATGACAATGAAGAAAGTGAAAAAAGTGGCAGCATAGTATGTTCTACAGGTCGATATGGTTAGTGAGGGTTTCTAACTGATTTAACTCTCTGAATAAGGTTAAACTAGGCATGTTTGGTCTTAAATGAAAAGAGTATTTGTTCGATGGTTAAATCACTTCGATATGGCTAGTGAACACTACCTGATGACATGAGTAGTCTTCAATAACATACATCAGTCAGTAGTATATATTAACAAAGCGAAGGAGAGAGTCACTAAAGATTATCATTATTATTGTTCCCTTGGGTTCCTATTGGAACATAGGGCTTCAACTGCACGTCTCCACTTGCTTCTGTCTTCTGCTGTACTTTTCACTTGCATCAATGTTAATTCATACTGTTTCAGTTCCTCTTCACACGATCTCCTTCATGTCACCCTTGCACAGACGTCCCACTCGCCGCTTCCCTTTCGGGTTCCATTCGAGCTATGGCCTGACGCGAGATCTCACCCAGCGGCCTCCTCAGCGAGTGTCCAATCCATCTCCAATTTCTCCTGCATATTTGTTGGGCGATTTGTTCTTGTTTTGTTTGTTCCCATAGTTTCTTGTTGGGGATTCTTTCCAGCCATCTCATCTTCACTATACAACGAAGACAGTTGTTGATAAAGGTTTGCAACAGGCTGTTGGAAATATTCTTGGTGACACACTGGCCAAGTTTCTGGTCCGTATAGAAGAAGTGACTTGACGTTTGTATTGAAAATCCGAATTTTGTTGTTGATGCAGGCTGAGTGACGAAGATTTCCATATTGGTTTCAGGTTGGTGAATGTGTTTCTCGCCTTCCCGATTCTTGATTTGACATCCTCGTCCGTTCCTCCTGTAGTTGAGACAATGCTCCCTAGATAAGTGAATGAAGTAACTTCTTTCAAATCCCTCCCGTTGGTGGTGATTGGCACTGGATGTTGCTGTTGTTGTTGTTAGTTGGTTATAACCTCGCCTAGATTACTAGGTCACTAGTATTCTAGCCGGTTCCAAGCCCTGATAAAGAGGGAGGGCTGGGGCGTGGTGCTAGCAACTCCACCCCCAAAACTTAACCAAACTGCTACAAAAACTTCAACGCACAAACATATTAAAAGTCACTAAAGATGATAATAATTTAATGTCTACTGTTAAAGGTGATAAACTTATTAGAATTTTTCTTCAATTTTTTGGGTTAATTATCTGAACTTCATTTGTAGCATTAATCAGAATGAATTTTTGTTTCTATCGTAGCAGACTTAGACGCCACATAATTAAAATTTCTTTTTTGGCTAGAGAATAATAAAGAGCTGGTTTACCCTTAACTATATATATTGAATTAAAAAGAAGATTTAACTTGTGGTAAAAGCTAATAATTGAAGAAAATCTTGGTGAGTTCAGTGTGTTAAGTTTAAATTCCGTTTTTTCTTGCGCATTTAAACACAGATCTAATACAGATTCTGGTATAACTACAAAATTATATCAAACTTGAGTAACTTTTAAGGGGCCTAAAATACGGGTTCTATTTTCGGGAGGCAAAAGCATCACACAGGGTAATTAAGTCTCATGAAAATTTGAAAAATGATCAGTATTATAATGAGACACGGTATCCATAGTCAGAAATTAACTAACCATAGAAAAACTGGATCAGGAAGCTATGAGTTCTCTTCTACCCACATAGCACTTAAGACAGCGGTTACAGTTTCGAAAGAGCCTTTAATGTCTGAATTCATGAGTCATAAAAAAATCTTAGCAGAGAAAGCTCGGGTAAACTATGCTTAGACAAGAGATCGTGAAACCGATAAGTTAATTGAAAGTTTAAGTCAAACACTAGCACTTGGTTTTGACAAAATAAAAGCTACATTTAAAACATTTAAAACTTCTTGGCTTTTGTAAGTGGAAAAACAGGACTAGGCTGTTCCAATACATAAGAATAGACATATCCAAATGCTTGTTAACTCATAGTTTAATATCGTTGTATGACTTAGCGACATACCCTATGACATCACTTGACACATAGAAAGAAACAAAATCAAGACAGATTCTAGAACAATCATGTGGTGGTCAAAGTTGCCATATTTTGTATCTGCACATGGGGTAAGGAGTATTATAAACTGTGAAAGGGACTGTGTATGGATACTACGTAGCACAAAAGAGGAACATTCTGGACAGAAAGAAAGATAATATATTATAATCAAGAGGAAAATAAGGCATGGATAAATATGCACTACCGTGACTGGTTCACAACCGTATCACCTGAAGTTTCTGTGGATGCTACCATTCCAGAGAGAAAATATACTCTCTTACATAGCTCGTAACAACAATCAGTGATATTAAGGATAGATTTCATTTGTCGTTTTAGCTGGTAGACATTTGTAGCATGCTCAACTCATTTTACCTTACACTTTACACCTACTTATTTGTTTCTTTAAACTAGCGAAACAAATTTGTTCACACCAATATAGTTTTAAAGTGTATAGTTTAATAAAAACCTTGTGGAATATTCTGCGAAGAAGCACCACAAAAGGTGGTTATAGATATCAACAGATTTAAGAGTTTTGGTATACTTGTGGCGAGTGCTACTGATAAGATTTATTAGTAGTATATAAATAGATGTTCATCAGCATAAAAACATTAAATATCAAGGAGATACATTTGATGCCAGAGAAGGCAAATAGTACAGAGTTGTAACGATACATGGGAGATGTGAAAGGAACACAAAGAAACACAATATGAAGGAAGGCGAGAAGTACCTCAACACGAAGATCTGTGCAAATTGTGCGTTGAAGATAAAGTGAATGGAGTATGAAATACGCTACATAATTAACAAACAAAGACTACATTTTAGACCCGTTTGACTGTTAAATACTCAAAAGAATGAACCTATGTCCACCTTATACAACTGCATAGTTATTTTTTATACATAAACGTGATGCCAAGACTTCTAAATCAATAATACAGTTCAGCTTTCATAAATGTAACTGTTTAAACATATAAAGGACAATACTGAAGTAATTTATATACTGTATACATATCACGCACAATACAGTAATTGTGATTTAATTAATGACTACATAAACAATTTACATCGGTATGAATTTGACCTTACTCTATAACTACTGATCTTCACAAATATAAGAAATAATGGTAAAAAAATATGCAAGTATAATTATAAAATGCTGCCAATGTTAATTCATCTCATAAAGATAAAAAAACTTAGTTAACAATAAGAATGGGTTATGCGTACAGTTTGTTTTCCTCTAATTTGTTTTCTAAAATGTTGCCAGTAGTGCTAATTGAATGACTACATTACTATTCCAACTATTTCAGTTGTTAGATTTCATCACAAATCAAAATTTAATTACAGATTTGACTGAAAACAAGGGAGTTGTCGATCCATCGCTACTAATGATTGAATGGTTTAGTCCCGCCGTTGGATTGGCAAAAAGACGATCGAACTTGAATATTTGCAGAAAGTAAAAGTCGTAACAGTGTTTTTATAGGGGAAGCTGTGGAAGGATCATTATAAGACGTTTTCACATCTACTCAAATGAAACACGGTTATCGTAATACACAGGGATGTGCTATGTCCAGCCAGTGAAATTGTTGCTTGGTGGAGACAGCAGGACGGTGTTAACTACTAAGGAAAATCTGCCTACCTCACTAATTAGCATTATATATGCCTTCCATCTGTGTTGCTTTAAGAAGTCCACTAGATAATCAGTGATGATTATGATTTCAGCCAACTTGTCGTTTGTAGAGTGCAGTACTTAATCGAGATGTATGTAGAAGTGTATCAGCTAGGAAGTAAATTTTTCTCTCAAACAGCCTAAGGATTTCATCATCAGTGTGTGGGTAAGTGAAGAATTATGCAGTTAATTTAGCAGAATGGAAGTGAAAAAAAGTTATCAGTAACTTGATAGACTGATTGCACTCACTGCATATATACAAAGGCCTAGTTGAAAACACTTTATGTTAATCGTATCCCCGAACCCTAACATGCCTGAACTTTCTGAGCATTCATTATCTTAAAGAAATAAAAACAACAAAGTGCCAAGTATGTTGTAAGTACACAGAAACAGAGTGGTCACTAATCGCTTTGTCTCAGTTTCAATTTAATTTCATAGTTCATTATTATACTCACTCACAGAATGAAACTTAGTGAATTGACTGCTATTTTTTGAACTCCGAATTAGTTTTGTTTTCATAATCCCTTTTCGTGTTTACAACTTGCTAATCTTCTGATATTACTTAGGCTAAAATATATAGCAACAAAATCTGCAACTTTCTCAGCTTAGTTCAGGACTTCGCTGGAAAGAAAATTTTCTCCGTTGCAGCCATCTTTTTAAGTTTTGCTGAAATCTAAGACGCATGTTTCTCCATATTTGAGGCTTATCCGCTAGCTAGAATTATATGGCAATCAGTGATAGTGTTTCCACAGCACCCATCACTTAAGCTGCTAAACCATAAAAGCTATCTCTTCTGCAAAAAGCATCATATTTATTTATTTTCTCTAAATAATTCTCCTCTTATGACTTATTCGGACTGGAACCAACTTTCCTTTTTGTTATAAACAACATACTGATAATTATCAAAGTGACATACTTATATTTGTTCTTTAGATTTTTCTGATTTTCTAATTTACACTACATTATATATTGCACTGCAAGTATTATTTTATTTAGTAATCTGTGAATTAAGATAATATCATTTTATGTTGAATTTCGTCTTTCTTGCGTCGTCAAAACTAATAAATGAGATTGTAATGTATCTAGTCCTGTCTTCGGTGCAGACTAAATTCTATCAGTCAAGCTTGCAATGTGGCCATCATGCTAGGTGGCTCGCCATCACGGTGCACTGTGAATTGTTGGTATTAGATACCTGGAAGCAATCGGCAGGAAGCCTTGGACCTAGGTTTCGTGCTAGTTGGCACTCATCGGCAAGGCGCATCTGCAATCTCGAAGGAACTCATGTCCCTTCTGAAATTAGAACCCGCCTTACCTAGTGCTGCAGTCAGAGACGTTACCGTTTACCTTCCAACCATCTAAATGAGACTGTATTTATGTCATTTCTACGTATTTTCATCCTTTTTTGACTGAAGCTTATTCGCTTAAAAAATAATCATGATGCTACTATAACAAAGAAAAATAAGAAAACCTGTTGTCCCTACTCAATCGGAAATTGGCTTGCCTGCTTGGACGTTGAAGACTATCACATGAACAAATATGAAACAATTTTCTAAGCTTCTTTACAGATATTAGTAAATCCACTGCGCATAATGGGAAGAAATGTTAGTGTTTTACTTATTTCGAGTATTATTATTATTTATTGTTTCCTTTAGTTCCTAGAGGAACATAGGGCTTCAGCCATGCGTCTCCATTGCGTTCGGTTCTCTGCTAGAGTCTTCACCTGGCTCCATGTCTGCCCACACGTTTTCATCTCCTCTTCACATGACCTCCTTCAAGTCACCCTCGCACTGACGACCAACTCGCCGCTTCCAATACAGTCAGGTTCCACTCGAGCAATGGCTTGTCTAGTGATGTCACTTGATGGTTTCCTCAGAGTATGGCCAATCCATCTCCATTTATTCCTGCCTATTTGTTTCACAGTCGGTTCCCGCTGGGTTGGTTCGCTCATTGCCAGAGATCCCTGTTGCTGATCTTTTCTGGCCAGCCATCTGATCTGGAGTAGTGAAGGAAGACAACTGTTAGTGAAGGTCTGTAGCTTGTTTGAGATGCTCTTTATGACGCGCAGTGCAAGTCTCTGATCCGTATAGTAAGTAGCACTGACTTCACATTGGAGTTGAAAATCCGGATCTTATTTTTGATGGTGAGTGCTGAGTGTTGACCTCCACACAGACTTGAGAGTAGTGAAAGCTTGTCTTGCTTTTCCGATTCTTGCTTTGATATCCTCACCAGTTCCGCCTGTAGTTGAGACGATGCTTCCGAGGTAGGTAAAAGAGGTTGTTTCTTTCAGGTTCCTCCGATTAATGCTGATCGTTGTCTGTTGTTGTTGTTGCTGCTGTTGGTGGTGGCCAGGAATCTTCATCACCTCTGTTTTCTCTATGTTCACCTGAAGTCGTATTTTTGATGCTTCTTCTGCCAACTTGTTGCTTTTCGCTTGCATATCTTCCAGTTTGTGGGAAATCAGACATATATCATCGGGGAAGTCCAGATCCTCCAAGTTTTTTGTGTGAGTCAATTTTATGCCTGTTTCCTCATTGCCCACTGTTTGTTGCATTATCCAGTCTACTGCAATCAGGAAAATCATTGGCGATAGTAGGCAGCCTTGTCTTACTCTTGTCCTCACTTCGAAGTATTCCGTAAGTTTCCCGTTGTGGATTACTTCGAGTATACCTCACTTAAACCTGCAGTCACAGAAGTAATTGTCATTACTTGGCAAATATACAAAAATTCTAATTATGAGTTACCTTTCTTATTGAAAGTAAACAATTTGGTACTAGTTTCTAACTAGAAATTGAGCAATTTTAAGATTGGCATATCTAATGAGTAACTATTGTTTTTAAGAGTTATATCTGAGAATAACGTTGTGAAGAAATTTACTAACATCATAAAATACGGTGATCTCTTTGAGTTGAAAATTATGTCAGAAATAAAACGTTTCTTTTTACTGTATTCTGAATTTGTTAAGAACTCACTATTGATATTAACCTAGTTAATCTAATAGGGTAATTCGGACAATTGAATGGACGAAATAAGGTGTGTGAGCTACAGAATTGATCCTGTTTACATGAATACCGCCACATTTTCCTGTATAGTACTGCATCAAACTAAGTTATTACGCAACCGCTAGGTATGTACTATTATTTGGAGTTTTTTAAAGATGTCGATAATTTATTAATTAGTGCTTGGATATTATCAACAGAACTCACTTTGCACTACCATTCAGTTCGCAGTTATTCTGTATTAAATTAACAAGGACGCTTTAACGTTTTCTTACCTTTTCTCTAAATGCAGTATATTTTTAGTTTTCTCTAATCTGATAACTATTTGACACTTAATCCGATAATTACACATGTATGCTTACGTTTCATTCAGTTGTCTTTTAATAGTTATAAGCTGACCGTCAGTTGTTCTATCACTTATTTATAATTAAATTAAATAATGTAAAAATAACGGTATTTTCGTTCAATGCACGAAATTCAATAAGCACATGATAATGATAACATATGCTTAATTGTTGATTGAGGTTAGTTGGCGAGAAATGAGATCTCATTTCAACAAAAAGTAACAATGATTTGTTTTTAGGCTTACTGTGCATTTCCCATTAAATGACTATCTTGGACTGAAATGCTACGTATTAAGAGCAATATTTCCTTGGCTCTGTACAAAGATATCTGCTACTTTAGGGGATATTGCTGATCCTATGGGATCACCAATAGGATCACGAAATGCTCCGTCTTTAATGACATGTTAGCTCCTGGTACGTACTATTATTTCAGTTCAACGTAATTAATGGAGGGGAAATGCAAAAATTAACCTAAAACAAATAATATCTGATAACCACTGTACAAGACTTGGCTGTTCCAACCACCGTGGCCTAGTGGAGAATATATTAACACATGGAACGATAAATACAGGGTTCGAGTTTCAGTGAAAACACCGTCAACGACTAGGGGTGCAGACACACTCAACTGACCAGCCTCAAATAGGATGAAACTTGCACCCTAGATTCAACTGTTTATCACCGCCAACCAAAAAGTTACGATACCTGGAAAACTTAGAAGTCATCTTTAAGAATAAGTGAATGGTTTTACTACTCATATAGCCTCAATGTGTTAACGTCAGTCAATAAAAGAGCCACCATTTGAAATGCATCTCCTAACAACTGATGTCCTGATCAACCATTCTAATTTATTATTATTAGAAACTTGAAGTATGAAAACTTACTAGGGGAGAAAGTGAATACGGGGCTAAATCTCCAACAGATGAAACGAAATCAAAACCTAATTAGAAGCTGTGTTAATCGATTTATTGTCTTATCAGGCATGCAAATTGAAGGTTACTAGAGCCATTGTTTCAAAGTTAATGATTACTCCACCAAAATGAAATGTTTGGATGAGAAACATGAAGTTTGTGCAAGTTTTATAATCATTACAAATGACGAAAACTATTAAATTTATCAAGGTTTATGTTTCTAAGTGATAAATGGATAATGGATGTCCTAAACCAGCCACTCCAGCACTTCTGTAGTAAGCACAGTTTATGAGACTCTTTTGAGTTATTAATTACACCAGTACCATCCACCTGGTGAGAAATCCTCTCCATCATACAAAAAGATTCTTTGTATATTCAGACTTTAAAAATATATTTTTACTGTAGTGTATACTTTTTAGTCTGGTTTTTGTTGCCTGTCAATAGCATTTCCCACGATTACTGAATCAATGAACCTTTCGCTATGTTTAGACCCCATCAAACGCAGTCAGCGCTTCGATTGAAAGAAAGTATAACTGAGAGCTGTGTTTGATTAATTATTTTACTTAGTGCGATCACATAGAAGTTACACAGCTAAGTGCACAGCTTATTCCGTATCTTTGCATTTATGCTAAAGTATCAAATCGCTTAAAACTAGAAAGATTAACCGCTAATTTTTACAAGTAATTGCTAAAGCCCTGATCTTAGACTTCTTAAAGATATCAAGCAAATACCCAACTGTAAGTTCTATAGTACATGAGAAACTGAGATTTCTCTGTCCACTTCAAAACATCAGTATTACATTACATTATAATATTGCGGTAAATAATGTGGTATTGTGGTGAGAGCTGTCTACTAGCCAAATTGGTAGACAGTAATTTACGTCAATATTTACGTTCCCAAGATTTGTCGTGAGAAAGTATGAACAAAGATTAATTCAAAACCGACCACAGCAGACTTTGCGTAGGCGGATGCAGTTAACATATAGAGGATTTGACATTCAAGAAACAGTCACAAATAGATGAAAGATTAACTTTACGTGAGAAACAACCAATCGGAAGACTGTGTTTGTTTGCTTAAATATAAATATGCGTTGATTTCCTTAATAAATGATCTGTTGCCTGACCCTTGCCTTCTGTTGTTACAGTACTAATAATTTGCATGTTACAATACCAACGTTTGTATCAAGATTCACATTATACTGCATAAATTGTTAAAATGAAAACTTTTCACCAGTGGTCAACTTAATAATTGTTTTAATTAAATTTGGCATTAATGAGAAAAATTCAGTAGTCGAGAGGTTTCATAAATCCAACAAAGTAACCTACACTTATAAATGTGTATATATATATATATATATATATATATATATATATATATAATGCATATATATATATTCAGTTGTTTCTGACCTTCATATTTTTGACTTTATTGAATATTTACTTGTTCTGTTGACTGTTTGTGAATAATTGACTTCATACATACTATCTTATATTTTAATTACTATTGTTATTACATTACCATATCCTAATTACCTTTCATCATAATTATTTCGGATATATCAACAAATTTGACTGTAAAAGAATTCACTTTCAAAGTGAAACATCTTTAGTTGACGTAATACACTGTAGTTTTTTGTCATTCAGTCAAAAATGTGCATTAAAAACCATAGGATATTTGACCAGAAATACATAATGTCTAATACAGTATACGGTTATTCACACAGAAAAGACGAAGAAAAGTTGAGTGTTCCCCAATTACCGATTCTAACTATCTTAACCTAGTTTTACTTTATTTTTTCTCATTATACAGTAACAGAATTGAGTGGATCTGTTTGTAAGCCGCTAAGCTCCATGTACGGATACTTTGTTCTGGCTTATGTATTCAGCCATGATTAGTAGTGGGAAAGAAGACTGATAGTCCACCTTGCATATAACTAAAAGACTGAATACATCCATATCTAGGGAGGATTATTATTCAAACCAAGATGTGATTCTGTTATTCGCCTCTTGGACCTCTTGAGCTTTACTTAAGAGATATTTCATCTGTTCATTTTTTTGAATGGTAGTTTTGATCTTTTTCATAGGACTGGACTAATAGGATTCTGTTAACCTATAAGATATATGTAGTTTTGTAAGTTTTAGACGAGGCAATATGCACGTTTTGGATTTTATTTCTAACTAGAACAAAATGTGTGACTTCACTTATGTTTAATTAAATTTAGTTTGAAATTGATAGTAGTATGAAGTGAAAAAGTTAAAGGAGGAAATACAATGAGTGATTAACAGAAATGCGAACATTTATCACGTTCTACTGATATTAAATTTGCACCTGTTATAGGTGTGATATATTTAATGGTAAGCAGTTATTAAAAAGTTCGAAATAATTATGTATTTACTTTTGTAAATGATTAAGTAATATGTCACGAAACTAATATCTTGCATGGTGAGTCTTTCTTAGTGTCAATCATAAAATATGATGGTCAACCAGACGGTGGAGTCCTATACAAGAATCTTGTTTCTTTGACTGTAGATAAGTTAAATGGCATAAAGTCGTTAAAAATCTGTGATCAGCTAAGTGGGATCACCTGGAATATAAAGAGTAGTTATAACTGATCTGTTGGAAAAAAGTGTGGAGGATCGAATTCCCGTAATAAAACTTACTAACAGAACACAGCAGCAGACTTTGGCGATTAGCCATACATATATCAAGTACCTTGGGCTTAGTATCTCCTCCGATCTTTCCTGATCCTCTCACATCTTGCTAGTGACTAGAAATATGTTTCACTTAACTTTCTACGTTAGGAAGTTAAGGCATTTTGGTATAAAGCAGTCTTTGCTTTCTCAGTTTGTCAATTCTTGTATTCTAACCATCCCTCTTTACTGCTCCCCATTAATCTTTCCTGGACTACTTAAGAATGATTTCGCTTTGCTGCGTAGGGCACTAAAAGCTGTTAGTAGGGCAAGTGGGATTTCGTTAAACCAACTGGTTAACACAATTGTGGACAGACATATAATGTCATGTAAGAAACTAGCGAATACTATATTGTCAGACCCCGAGCATCCTCTCTATACGCAGCTCTCTCCTTGCATTTCATCTGGTAGAACTAGAAGCAACTATAGGAGGCTATATGCTAGGACTACCAAGTACAAAAACCCCACAATACCTTATCTGGCACAGCTGTTATGTGATGAGAAATCCGTTAGGTATGACACGATCAACTTACTGCGGCACTCTAACAAATAGTTCCCATTAGCTTTTGTTCTCCTTTCTTAGTTACTATTATATTGTTGCTCACATATTCTATTACACACTAATTTTATATTTCATATTCTGTGGTGCATTGTTTAAAATGTGAATGCAATGCTGTTCTTTTCTATTTCTTTTATACATCTTTTTTCTTTTTGTTGTTGTTGCTTTTTATTTTTAAAATCTTATAAAATTTATGAGGTAATTAGATGCAATATTGTAATGTACGCTGAAAATTCCATACCTGTACCACAAATACTGTTTGGAATAAAGCTATATTATTATTATATCTGTCGTCCGGAAATGTTTCTAATAGCTAACATCATTGTAGAAAATTGCTGCAAATAACCGGGTTTCATTTCTCAGCTTTTCAGCATTATTCATACTTCCATCACAACGTCTTCTAAGATAAGTCATAGAGGAAGTAATAATGAAAATAAAATATCAGCAGGCATAATTAACTATTTGCTGCTTACCTGAACTAGTTCTTTAGAATTATATGTTTTCACTTAATAAGAATCAACAAGTTGGCTGTCTCGTGTTTATCTTCAACATGGCAGCTTCAGCTAACTGAATAAAGTGAAGGCGATAAGACATACAATAGCATATTAGCTTTCATCGCCAGCCTACACTGTTTAATCTGACAATGTGACATTTGTTTAAGTGTTAAAAATCTCAGCGAATGGGTCATAGATTGAGGACCTTCTCTATCTACTGATTACTAAGTGTCTAAGAAGCAGAATTAGCTTTTATTCAACAAATGTCTTCATACTTCTATTTATAAATCTAAATAGGTAGGAAGAAATGGAGATGGATTGGCCATACTCTGAGGAAACCATCAAGTGACATCACTAGACAAGCCATTGCTCGAATGGAACCCGAAAGGGAAGCGGCGAGTTGGTCGTCAGTGCGAGGGTGGGTGACTTGGATGAGGTCATGTGAAGAGGAGATGAAAGCATGTGGGCAGACTTGGAGCCAGGTGAAGACTGTAGCAGAGAACCGAACGCAATGGAGACGGGTGGCTGAAGCCCTATGTTCCTCTAGGAATTAAAGGAAACAATAATAATATAATGCAGTTAAAAACTAAATTTACAGTGCTTTACAGTTGTCGGACAAACTTTTCTTTGAAAGTCATCAATCCTTTAAACAAATCAGCTAAAACAAGCATGAATTACTGTTAGATTTAATCTCATCAGCAATAGGCACTCATTCTACAGAGACAAAAAAAATTTTCGTTAAAATACAGAGTATGTTCACCAGAGAACTGTACGTTTTGAGCATAGCATGTAGGATTAATGTTAAGAGGATTCTGTATAGCTAAATTAAAACAGATCCACCATAGCTGTCTGTCTGTTTTCGACATAGAACTTTGCACCGATGTGCAGCAGTTCAAGTCGCCACACTCCATGTAGCACACAAAGCAAGAGAAGAAAGTAGAAGAATTGCATAATAAAGACAGTAAACAGAGGTGTGAGACAAAGAAATAGTAATAACGAAGAACAATATAGTTTCATTGAAAATCATAAGTCACAAGGAGTGGATGCATCTGAGAAGCCACTGAGAATGATTTTGAGCTATATCACCAGTTGTTTTTAGCCATTGGTTTTTACCGTCCCGAAGACCCCAACCAGGAAGTCTACACCTTCCTACGTGGCCTTAAACTAACTGTTGTGGATTTCATTGATTGGTGCCATGTTTTGGTTTGACCTCCTTTAGCTCTTTTCCAGCCTGACCCTATATCAGCTAACACTGCCCGTCCACCATAGCAGTAATAATGAGTGTGCATTACTGAACTGTCCCAGTTGCGGACAAAACAGCTGTCCACAACTCCATAGTTTTCGATCTTCCTCTAACTGATAGCAGTTAGTAATGAAATCCAACTTGAATTCAATCAAATCTATTGTAAAGCAACACTCAAGAATTTATTTTCTGTAAGAGCTATTGGGTTTTCAATGAATAAATTAAAGTTATGCCTTTTTACTTTTCATCAGTCCTATGATTTGTCAAAAGTTTAGATTGTGATTAGTTATTAAGAGGCTATTAAATTAACTTAGTTTTATTAGACATGATAATGACTGCTTTATCAGGTCATATATCAAGAAAGAAGTCTAAAACAAACAGTGTTATATCATAATCCATAAATCGACTGTGTTTATTTGATTGTCTTTCTTTTTAGAATGTTTATTTTGATTGGCATTTAGCTTTTAAGTTCAAGCAAATGAACAACTTCCAAACATTGTTAGTGGTGCCAAAGAAATAGAAAGTAGTTACATTTCATAACTCTCAGCTAGTAGATTACATAAATTAGTTTTATTTAACCCATGAATAAGTACGTCTTTTCAGGATGATAGACGTTGGAAAGTTATCTTCAAAAATCTATCTGGCTGCTTGTTTTATCAATATATTTATTGTAGAGTTTTATTTAAGCTAAACAACAAATATAGCCAGGAACAACGTTTGCGTTCGAGGTTTTTGAGTGAACACTATAGTTTCGTTATTTATTTTCAACTCAGTCTTGATTTCACTGGTGATCGATTAGACCAAAGTGTTTGGTCTCTGTTGATATGTCGGCTGCTTGTGCGGATGCTTCAACAAGGAGTTGGCTCTCGTGGCCCAAGTGGACTAGTAGATAACATTTTGACATTTGAAACGATGGGCACTGAGTTGTAGCCTCAGTGGGAACACCACCACTTACTGGGGAATGCATGTGCAGTCATATGACGAGTTCCAAATAGGACGAAATGCGCATCCTGGATTCCACTCATAGTGATCATCCACCAAATTTCTGTAGTTTCACATCTGATATTACTTATGTTAACAGTAAAATACGCTACGGAATTGTATTGTGGGGAGTGCAAATGTTTTTCGAATTTCTGCTTTACATATTGACGATTGCATATTCAACTGATTCTCATGAAAAAGGTATAAGGTGAGAATCAAGTTATGGAGACATATTTTATAATTCACTCTTTATACTGCATAGGTAGGGCAAATCGTCTGCAGACTTTATAAAATAATAGAAATAATCATTCAAGATCCTATATTTCTAGATTACTAATATTACTTAACGAATAAATAAAGTAATCATTCTTGAAGTAAGCTACAAGACATACAAGCGAAAATCAACAGGCTGGTTGAAGAGGTAGAGAAGGTAGAACTACCAAGGATACCTGACTAACAAAAAATACCAATCATCATGAAGGAATGAGATCTAAAGGAAGTCATATCTTTCATTTATTTGACTAGCATCATTTTAACTAGAGTCAGCACGGATGAGGTTATCAAAGCCGGCTTGGAACGGGAAAGCAAGACAGCTGTTGATTACGCTGAAATCAGTGTGGAGATCTACAGCAATTAGCAAAAGGAGCAAGATTTGAATTTTTAACACCAATGTCAAGTCACTGCTTCTACATGATTTACAGACTTGACACGTCGTGAAAAGTACTTCTAAAAGAATACTGCAAACTTTTCTTCGGCAAATTCCTTCGTTAGTTACTGAAGATCAGGTATCCAGCTGGAAAGGATAAGTAACAGAGAACTTTGGCAGTGCAGCGAACTAGTCAACAATATTTTACCCAGGATATATGCAGAAAGAAACGGAGATGGAATAGACATACGCTAAGAAGACAGTTGAGTAATACCATACATTGGGCTGTCGACAGGAACTCTAGTAGGTGCCGAGTGTGACATGGAGGAAATTATGTTATGCAGAAATGAAAGATTTTGTGTATAGCCGTGTAACCAGGTCATCTGACAACTACGGCAGAAAACAAAGCGAAATGAAAATGTTTTTCAGCAGCCTGATTTTACGCTCGGGACGTGAGGAGTGAAACGGGTCTAACGTTTTGCAAAACAGACGGGAGATAAGCTTCAGCGTAACTGATTCAACTAAATATTTTTGAACGTGAGGCTGAAATTTTCGTTAAATATTAAATCTCTACTAATTAAGATTTCTTTCCTACACAGTATATCTATTATTCATATGACTGACTAAATAAGAATAACCCCTTTCGATATAACTTCGACTGACTTATGAAAACGTTTCTCATCATACTTGTGGTCTTTAGCTAAGACCTTAGTATTTGTGTGAATTAAGAAACTGATTAACTAATACTTTATTTGTTTACAGAAATGGCGTTTAATTTAGAAGAAAGGTCATGTTTGACATGAAACGAAAAAGTCACAAGACTATTTAACCAGTGAAAGTCAATGAATCATTGTATATTTTCTACACATACTATGAGAAGTGTGAAAATGAGACTTCTAGCTCCAAAAGAAGATTTCAGTCAACTAAATATGCAGTTGATAAAAAAGAAACGATAAAGGGATTAGCAATAGCAGAGCACATCGTAGAAGTTTCCAAAGATGAGTTTAAATTGTTTTATAGCAAGATTGTTCAGAGTACGCAAAACAAATGCATATATGAAATGAGGATACACTAAGAGCAAATGGAAGTCAGTAACAGGTTTTCTTCACTGATCTAAAAAGTGAAATTCATAATGAATACGACATTATAGTTTACTACTTTTTTTAAGATATGAAGACAGTGAAAACGTGAAAGTATATTAATGTAATTAGTGGTTATCAAATACTACGAAAAAAAGCACTAGGGCACCAGTGTGAAAGGATATTAAATGTTCCAAGCAATATATAAACTAATTTCAGTTAATATTGTTCAAAAATTCTAAGATACCTTAAGAAGAAGCTGAATTTTGTGGTTTGGTTGAAAAAGAGAGCTGGGCTAGGAATGCAACAGTTGTTTGTACAAATCTTGTCACAAACCATATTTTCATCAAGCGGCTTCAGTCATTGTCAACTGTAAAATGATATGCTTAATTTACAATTTCTGTTTCAACTACAGACAGAAGTATGATTTAGTACCGATTGTGCTCAACATACACTAATACAAAAGACAATTTATGAGATGACTATTTCGACTCAAAGGTAAAATTTTCTCCATAAAGGTCATCATGGTTTTTTGGCATTCTCCTATTCACTAATTCAAAAGGAAAGTTGCCTGACAAAGTCAAGTATTGTATTGTAACTTAAATGAAAGAATAAATATGCTAAAAGAATGTTTGCAGAACTTGAAACTTATTTAATAAAGACGAAATCATGACTTGTAGTTTATCAGCATTAACCACACTGGTAGATGCTCCTGAGCACGAAAAATCAAGTTCCTAAAGCAACGGCTAGTATAACTCGCTCCATAAAAGCAGTTGAATCGGTAGACACGATTAGAAGTGGCTAGTCTAGGTACTTCATCTTTCAGTCGAGGAACATCTACCAGTGTGGTTAATGCTGGTAAACTGCAAGTCATATTTTCTACACGACCGATGGTGATTTCTCGATTGAAAGATGAAGTACCTAGACTAGCCTTGTTCTAATCGTATCTACCGATGCAACTGCGCTTGTGGAGCGAGTTATATTGGCAGTTGCTCTAGGAACTTGATTTAAAGACGAAAGCATTAATTCTAGTGCAGGGAGATGTGTTGTACTTTTTTCCAAGAAATATATTTATGCACACAAATGAGTGTACAGTAGCTTTAATATTTTACTGTGTATGGTGAAGATGATCACTCTCCTGTTTGATATAAATAATCGACTACCAATGTCTGTTTTTTAGAATTAAATGCAACTTCATTCATTCTTTCAAATGGATTTCTAATCTGATGATATAAAGTAATTAAGCGATAAAGCTCATACAGTAAACAAAACTTTTATTTCAGTTTAGATAACAAACTGACATGAGTTAGAGAACCAATGAAAACCAGGAAGTTCTGCACAAATGTTTCGTCTTGATTTAGGACACCCCATCAACACATTAGGATATAAGCCAGAACCATTAGGTTGTGAGCTGAGTCCGTTGATTACTCAACCATTGGGTTGGAATTCTAACTTTTGTTCAACAAAATTTACATGAGGATTAAATCAAAAAGAGAAGACAAATGGACGAGTTCCTAATTATCTCAATTCTTAGCTGATTCGTTGAATTAACCCTATATGTTCACATTAAAAATAATGTAAATCAGTGCTATAGTATAAGATTTCTGAGGAATAAACTTTCTGTTGTTTTAATTTTTATTGTGGCATGTGTCGATAAAGTTTCTGGAAGGAAGCTGTAGTAATCAACGAATAATAGATACGTTAAATCAACTAATACAGTTGTTCAAGTGTTGATTTGCAAGAGTTTGATTTGATTGTTTACAGGATTTCATTATGAGCTGACATCGGTTAGAGAACTATTGGAAAACCTGGGTGTATTGGACAGCTGTTTTTTCCTAGTCTGGAACTTATCGGCAGTGCGCGCCTGCCACAAGGATTCGAACCCAAGAACTTCCGGTTGTAGTGGGAGTTCGTAGACTATTAAGACACTGGGACCCGGGCTCACCTTGTAACTAGAAGGTCCTGGGTTCGAACCCTTACAGTAGGCGAGTACTGCCGATAAGTCCCAGAATAGGACGAAACAGCTGCCCAGTACACCCAGGTTTTCCAGTGGTTCTCTAACCGATGTCAGCAGATGATGAAATCCTGTAATCAATACAGTTGTCTTTGCATTTTCAAAGTCAGGTGATATCTTCAACAAGAGCAAAAATTAAATGGTGTGAAAAGTCGAGGTAAATAAAAGTTGAAGACTTTTGAGACTGTGAAATCGATGTAATTCCTATGAAGTGTATATTTGATAAAGTTATCAGACTCTAGTGTATATCTTTTTTGTAGTACAATTAAAATATGGTGTGCAAACACTAGTAGATTATAATAGTAAATACTTTCATAATGTAAGTATCCTACGACTAAAAACAATTTGTTGTTCGGTGCCGGTTTCCACTGATTAAGGAGACAAATCGGGCTGAAGGCACTGTGTCCGGCTACCATACTATTTGATAGGTTTTCATGTTACGCTTGGCTGTTCACACACAATCTCTTGTTAGTTAAGCACTTATCTTGTTTTAACAAAGCCAGTCTTGAAATATATTACGCAAGATTAAACTGTTTTTACTACTTTGATTTGCTAACTGTTTCTGGTCTGTGTTAAGTATGTATAAATGGGTTGGAGTAGATAGAGTGTATGTACTGTAGTCACTGTGGTAATATCCACGCACTCACTCCCAAAATATTGAACAGCTCAGAACAAGAAAAGAACATAAAAAGAAACACTTTAACCAGGCAGACGGAATAGTTGATTTACTCAGTTACTAGTATAAAAAAAGAAATAAAAGTCAAAGTAATGTCACTTTTGACAATGATACAACCCTGAAAACGAATTTAAAGATTCATGGTTCAACCCCAAAGGAAAGTAAATTAGAATATCTGTATAAACTTCTTAAAAAGCTGGGACTTTGTCTAAATTTTAATCCACCGTTTCTTTCAGAAATAAACTTTGTTAGCTTAGCAAAAGCATAAATCACATTTGACAAAATAATTCACTTTATTGAATATCATATTACCTTATCAAGGTGAGAGCATAATAGTTTGGCCAAACTTCGAATATTAAAACATACTAAGATAATCCAGAGGTTTTGCTGTGTACATCATAAGAGTGTAGTACAGTACACAGCTGTAGTAGTAAAGGCTTGAGTAATCAGTTAACTATTGATCCCCAAGTCTTTATTTACAGAGTCGACATCTGGTACATGCAATAAAAATGACGTAACACAAATTCCGCAAATATGGAAAGTTAAACCACATGACAAAAAATGAAATAAAATATTGTAATTACCTCAAATTTCACTGAATACACAGTTGGAATGTGTAAATAAATCATAATATTTAAGTTAAGTGCAGTTTTTTTAAACTACTCAAACTTTGTATATTTAAAACCTAGGCACTATGGTAGAATGTAATTCCATATTCATTTGTTCAATGGGTATATCAAACAGTGAAGCGGTAATATTTTCTGGATAACGTTTCGAACACAATTTACTGCTCATAATCATACAACATGATCCGATAAAATATTAATATGAAATTGCTCAAATTTTGACTTAAGTAAAAGAATATTTTGGAGAGGAATAATCTCATAGTGATTTCCCAAAAGTCAAGCTATATTGAACAGTTAGTTTGTCTTTGTTTTCAATTTAAAACTACACGTCACGGTGTATTCAGAAGTTGTTCACCTTTGGCTCAAAGTCTTGTATGACTACGTGCGTGTGTACCAATGAGAAATCCATAATACAGTCAAAATGTTTGTTACGTGTCCAGTACTTTTCTAGCTAAAATCGGTTTGTGATAGAGGCTATTTTCATATTATGCAAACTTTATCTGTGTACATATTTCAAACTTGGATCATAAAGAATATTTCCAGTTTTATTCAGTACTGTTAGTTTATTTTTTTATTTATGTGACGCATCAAATCATTGTTAAAAGGCTTTAATTTTTCCATGTGCAAGGCATTCTCAGGAAGTCATCACAGACATTTGAGATAGATTTCCACATCAAGGGCTCATTCCATTCGAAGAGAATCCAAATATTTACAATTAAAAGCGTTCTCTGAGCTGGTTGGTTTAATCGCGAAGCTTTCGTCGTCCTTTGATGTCACAGCATTATATACTTCAATTAGTCCAAAACTAGCAATAGAAACCATGCAACAATTACTCTATAGTGATGAAAACACAAAAACGCAATTATCAACTTGGATAGAACTCATAAAATTATGCCTTACAACATACTTCCAGTTCAATACTCAAATATATGAACAAATAAAAGGAACACCAATGGGATCGCCCATATCAGGATTAATAGCTGAAGCCGTTATGCAAAGATTAGAATTAATAGCTCTACCTATAATTAAACCGAAAATCTGGATACGTTACGTTGATGATACATTTGTAATAATTAAGAGAAATGATTTAGAATATACTCACAAATTAATAAACAACATATTTGAAGACATCAAATTCACGAGAGAAGAAGAATTAGATAACAAAATCCCATTTTTAGATGTCTTAATCAGGAGAACCAACACAGGAGATTTAGAGACACAAGTTTATAGAAAATCAACGCACACAGATCAAATACTCAACTATTCTAGCAATAATCCAGTTACTCACAAACGAAACTGTGTGCAGACATTGTTTAAGAGAATTCAGACACATTGCAGCACTCCAGAGCTGAAAAGAATGGAAGAAAAGTACCTACAAACGGTCTTCAAAAAGAATGGTTATCCACAAAATTTCATCAAAAAGTGTTTAAAGTCGAGTCAGAACACCAACAAGAAACCATCATCTAAGACCACAAGGAAATTCATTCTACCATACATGAGGAACATCTCTGAAATAACAGCTAGAGTACTGAAACCGTTTGATATAGATATAGCACACAAGCCAGTCAAATCGCTTAATTCGATATTATGCAAACCGAAAGATCCAACAGAAAAAGGGGATAAAATAAATACCATCTACAAAATAAATTGTATGAACTGTAACAAGCATTATATCGGCCAAAGTGGGCGTCCCCTTCGAATCAGAATCCAAGAACATAAATCAGCCGTGAAAAGACATGATATGAATTCTTTAGTATCAATGCATGCAGACAACTATGGTCATCAGTTTGATTGGGATCATGTCAAAATCTTAAACAGAGGAAACACGAAAAGTGCCAGAGAATTCCTAGAGGCCTGGTACTCAAGCGAAAATGCGATTAACAAACACGTTAATATAGATGAAGTATACCAATTAATAAAAAGTAAATCAGGTGACCAAAAAGTTTAAAATCCTAGTCAATAGAAAGTGGTCAATACATATTAGAAGATAGTAACCAGGAGACGCAATTACATCATGCATGAGAAAATTTAAATCACTTCACTTCGTGATAAATATGGCGCTGAAGATGTTGTCCGGAAGGACGACGAAAGCTTCGCGATTAAACCAACCAGCTCAGAGAACGCTTTTAATTGTAAATCATCCACCTGAGCTACAAATCTTCTCTATTATTTCAGAATCCAAATATCCTGTTATGAATTGTCAGCATGAACAAAACATTCTGGATAGATGCGTAGGGGTATGGATAATTAACATGCTTTCAGCAATGCCAAACTGTATAACAGTATTCCAAAAGTTCTATTTAATAATAATAATAATAAGGATGTGAGATACAGTATTATCCTTTGAGAAGTTTAAATGACAGTAATCGAAGGCACTAAGGCAGACAGTTTTTGTATCTGACAGTGAAATGTTTGCGCTATACTCACTAAAAAAATACTCGAAAATCAAATGTCCACTCTTTGATACCATCTCACAATAGTTTATTACTTAACTGTTTTAAGTGAAATTTTATTCATACCAAGTATCTGCTGACGCAATACACTCTTATTTCATCATTAGCAAAGACGCAGCCATAAGAGTGAATAACCAGCATAAAAAAGTCTGATTAGTGCTGTGTGCATGTTTCCATGGTCTTCTAATTTGTTTTCTATCGGCATACAAATAAACTTTACATTACTCTTATGCAATAAGTAAGAAAAGAACAAACAATCCAACTGATATTGCATTCCACGGAGCACAATATATTGAAACACTTAAGAGATTGCAATAAAATGTTTCGTATTTCGCTACATATTTTGCAACAAATACTCTTAAGTCAAAACTATCTCATATTTCAGTTTACATGCAAAGGCCATACGTAATATTTATCACGAGATACTTACAAACTATGATTTCATGAAATATATAAAAAAATTCTGATATTTATTTGTTTTATATTCGTATGCAAAAAATTACATCGGACAGATTTTCAAAAAAAGCAAAACAACAGTGAATCAACATTCGATCTTTCAAAGTAATGCAAGAGAATTATATTTTTTTAATTGGTAAATGGTAACTAGCAGTGGAATCCACAATACGTATTTCGTCCTTTTTTGCACACGTCAGCTGAACGCACCTGTAGTCCTTAGTAAGTGATATTGTATTCACTTAGACTGGAACCCAGCACCCATCCTTTCAAACTACAAGACCTTGTCTACTAGGAGTCTAACGGACGAAATGCGCATTCTGGATTCTACTGATGGTCACCAACCACCAAATGACAACACGCCAATCTTCAGACAACTTGGAAGTGTTTGTGTTAAGAGCTAATATGTCAGCAGAAACTAAACATTTCGGTGCAACATAACCATTCGACGGGAACTAAAAAATCAAAGCGGACAAGATTTTATTTTGCTGGTACTTCTGAAAATGCTAAATATTTCACAATTATTGCTCCAGAATATTTGTATCTCAGCATTTAATACTGTTTAAAAAGTCTGACTATAAGTAATTATTAAATTGGCGCAAATTTAGAAACAACGATTATGAAGAGTGAGAAATTTGAAAATACCACCCGCACCAAAGCGTGTTCTTATTATCTAAAATATGATTGTGGCAAACGCATGCTACTACTAAAAATTTACGTTTTTCAATAAATAAAAGAAACACATAGTGTTATTCCCAAGGACATACCTTTATTTTATCCTGTTAGTTTTATCAGAGTAACAGTAGGCGAGAATTCACAATGCCTCAGCTTATACGTGTGGCAACTAGATCAGATTACTTCTACATTAAGTAATTCTGAGCCGGGCAGTGAATGCACTGATAAAAGATAACACACATGCTCAGATTGTAGGATTTGATGAATACATGATAAGTGAAAACAGAATATGTTTGTTTAATGAAAACTGCTCATCACATTCGTTTTGGGAGTTATAATTTATGGTAGTAGGCTGTTGTAACCAGGTCGAATTTTACCTTAACCTTTTATTCTTATTAAAATAGCCTGGATTTTATTTTACGTGAAATACTTATGTCAAAACACAAAGCATATCATATCAGCATTCATCGCAATATGCTTACGTACAGTTTATCAACTTGGAGAGATACACGGTTGAACCAAGTGTTTTTCACATTTAGTTGCTCACCAACAGTTAATAAAAGGATTCTCTGTCTATACACTGAATTAAATGTGCTAATGTACAGCGAATTAATTGTGTGTTGATTCAGATTAAACTGTTACCATTCATGGATTTATACTGAGAAGCACGTCACTTAATGACTGAGTTTCAAAATAGAACTGTTCACAGAAGTGCGGCAGTTCAGTCTGTAGCACTCCATGTAGCACACAGAGGAAGAAAAAAGAAAAAACCGAAAGAGTTTTAATAAGCAGAAATGTTAGAGAGAAAGAAAAAATAGTAGCATGGATAAACATGAGGGATTAGAGGATACAGGAGATCACAGGGGATGAGCACCTCCGCACCACTGGGAGTGATTCTGAGCCATGTCACCATCGATTTCCGAACAATGATTCAAGGACCCCAACTAAGCAGTTTACACCCCCCTGTATGGCTCAAAACAGAAGCAGCTTAGAGTTAAACTCGGTACTGCTACTGGTGTTTTCTCAACGTAATTAAGAGAGAAATGTTTATATGAGCATCTATAGGTAACAGTTATTTTGTCGTTAGTCTCATCTTGTATATATACATATATATGTATGCGAGCCCGAATAGCTCGGTGGTAACGTCGCTGACTGCAGAACTTCTTGTCACGAGTTTGAGTCTCAGAAGGGACATGAGTTTCTTCAAAAGATTATTGATTGTGCGTCAGTAGCTCAGCGGTAGGCTACTCGCCAACCACACATATCGTCTGGGGATCGGGCCCCAGACGACCCACTCTTAAGCTTCTCTAGGCCAGTATTACGACTGGTAAAGAGAGCAGGTTAGGGATGAGACTAGTAGCCTCACACTGTAAAAATAAACACCACTGTTATTGAAACTTCAAAGCTCTAGGTTGGGGCCCTATTTTCCACTGGGAATATAAAGGAATAAAGTAAATAATCAATAATAATAATAATAAAATGAACATATAAATTAATATTTACAGTCATCACCTGAACATAAATAAAAACATAAAAAACTACAAACTCATAATGGTGAATCGTAGAATTCATAACAAGTTAACGTGAAACAACACTTGAACTCATCTACCTTTTATAAAACATAGCTGCAATGATCGTACTAAAGGTATTGATGCTATTATCAAAATGAATACTTTACATAATGCGAAATCTTTTCTTAATTCCTTGTTCGTTTCATTGAGAAAACATTTCAATAAATAAAATATCATTATCACATTGAATTTATGCCTCTCATTTAAATCTGAGTAATTTTCGCAAATTACACAGTAACACTGATATTTTTGATAGTAATGAGCTATTTTTTGTTTCTTTTCTAGGATTTTTATGACCACAATCATTTGATGGCACTAAACAAAAAAATGAAAGAAGATGAAGTCTATGGTAATACGTTACACAGACCTAAGAGTATGATATAATATACGTTGTCGCAATCACTGTGTGAATAGCCATCTGCTAACATAGAATTACTTGTTAGAAAAATTGACCATTCACAAGGGACAGTGAACTCATTTTTTTTCAAGTCTGTTTTCTTTTAATTAGGCTACCAACGTGGTAAACTCACAAAAGTTATTATAAAGCATATGTAAATAAAAGAAAGGTTTTAACTCTTTGAAGCAAGAGGTGATTTCAGAATTCGTTAATTACCAATGGCTAGTACAGTCTCAATTTAAAGTCAGCGTGGGTTTATCTGAGACAGTCGAAAATTCCATGTGCACGACTTATAATAATGTAAAGAATAGCATACCTACGGTGATTTGTAATATTATCTATTTCTTACTACCGAAATTTGCGTTTAAGAAACGTCATGGAGAATTCTGCTAAGATGTAATCTACTGAAAAGTGTATGGCCACCGTAAATCCAGTGAAGTATCAGTAAGGCTCGAGAGGTTAATCAGAAGCAAAGTGAAAAAAAACTTTTCACAATATTCAGTTAATCCAAGTAAAGAATGCCATATTCTCATTCCGCCGTTCAAAAGTTATTATGCATGCTGCTCATTCCAGTACAACTGCACAAATTAATATAAACTTATTTGAGGGAATAATCATAGAAATATCTGAAGGAAGAGACTCCCAGTTTAAAAAAACGTCACTGTAAATCAAAGTATGTGATACTTACTATTTTGTTGATACTGTTAAGTAGTAATAATTTAACTGACTTTTAGAAAAAGCTATTCAAATTAAGCCGCAATTGTTAAAATCCTCACAATGCGGATATGTGAATATTAATGTGCCACGCCTTAAAGAATTCTGTTTACTGGTAGTAACTTTAAAATAGATTTCTTGAAGTAAAAACGAGATTTATTACTAATGTAATTGACCAAGTCAGTTATGAGAATACTTACTTATCGTTTGAACCGGATAGCAATGTTACTATCCGGTTAGAATTATTAGACAGCTGAGTGTAGTCATAGTACTATATTGTTATAACCATACCTTGTAACTTGATGTTTCTAGTTCTGACCCATGATGAAATCATAGGTGGCTATTACAACAAAAACCTCGACTAGAATAAAGCAGCTACCCAGTGCTTCTCGGTTATTATTTAGTTTCAGACATTTAGTTCCCTTGATAAGTTTCAGTAGAGAAAGAAAAACCAGATTTGAAGTATAAAATGATATTTTATTTCACAGGTTCTCATCAGCTGCAAACTACCTTCAACTGCAATGGTAATAATTAATGACAATAACATACCTAAAGGTCTGAATAGCAGTAAATAAGACATTATAAAACCAACACATCCGAAATACAAGCATTACAATTTTTGGTTTAAGTCGCCATCAGTTTATATGCTTTCAACATAGAAAATGAGGGGGCGGGAGGTGAAAACAGAAAAATCTTATAAACAGCGTTAGGATATAGGTTTACATAGCAGCTCAAGAAGGTCATAGTTCATAAATTTGAAAACTTGCTCAGTGATTTGAAATCACTAATATGGATGAATAATCAATGAAATCAGATTTCAGTTACCAGGGGGTTGAGAGATTGGTTACACTCTCTTTCTCTATGCATAAGTTTAGTTTCAAACGCTTGACTGCAATTTCTTCATCAAATTGTAGTAAATTTCCTATCATTTGTATGTTTAATATCTAGCGGATTTAGAAATCTCGCCGAAATGACCCATATCCACAAGGTGTCTGATAATTGCACTTTGCAAATATCTGTTTCCTTTTAGACATAAGTTTCTTGAAATATGCTCTGAAAATTGGAGAGTAGCCCTTCTTTCTGTCCTTTCAATGTACTTGCTCCCACAAGTGCACGTGAATTTATAAGCGCAGTTGGAGATGACACCAGCAGGGTACTTATCCAGTTTGGATTGGCTTATGGAGCAGGAAAGCATGTTTTAACTGCTCCTTTCATTCTCTTGTCAATTTTTTGTGATACTGCTTCTCCTTTGGATGGGAGGTGAATGAACACTTTCTTCTTTTCAGCTGTTGGATGTTTCGTTTTCTCGTCTTTCTCTTTTTTGTACTTAAGGATAAATCCCTCTGGACACTCATTTTCCCTTTGGCATTTTTCAATAAGGCTTAATTCTTCTTCCACCTTGTTAGGCGAACATAACTTCCTGGATCTGTCGTCCAGTGTCCATAGTAATCCACGCTAACAGATTATAGGACAAAAGCTGATGTAGTGAAGATATTGTCCAGTCCAGGTTTCTTTTCTGTAGATGGATTTTTCGGCCATACCATAGTTCGTTCTTCTTACATTAAGGTTCAGGAAACTAAATTCATCACTGTGTTCATGTCCTTTGGTGTATTTATTGTTTGGGTGGATATCATTAAGACAGTCAAATAATACAGATGTCGTTGCAGACAACGAACGTATCATCAACATATCAACTCATTCGCGTGCGTTCAAGATAACCCATGAAGGTATCGGCCAGAATAGGTCCTAGAGGTAAACTCATGGTAATCCTATCAATCTGTCAGTAAAATTGATTGTTAAATTTAAATTGGATGTCATTGAAGTGTGTTATTGTCATTATTTATAGCCATTGTAATTTCAAGTATTTTGCAGCTGATGAGAACCTGTTAAATATAATGATATCATTTTATACTTCAAATCTGGTCTTTCTTTATTAATAGTCTTGTAACACAAGCCATATTGAATTAAATAAGAATTAAAGAACTCTGAACATATTCAGGTATTTCTCAGCAGCAGTATAAGAAAAAGAGAAATATTCAGAAGCTAGTGAAAAGAATACAAATATCTCATCGGCAAATAGGTAAGAACTAGTCATAAAAACAGACTATTTGAAGCAAAAAAATGTAACAGAACGTAGCAAGAGTACCTGAATTATCGAGTGATTTTTTCACTAGCTATAAGCAATTTAAACTACTGCATTTTATGCAAGCTTCTAATCTGATGTACCTGTCTACATTTATTTTTAGATACTTGTCGTTCCTTTATAATCATAAGGTAAAAGCACGCTTTCACAATAATCAGTTTTCTACTTACCTAATTAATTTTGAGTTTGACCTTTTACTTCGTGTGTTCCATAAAAGTCATTTTACAAAAATTGAGAATTTAAGGACAATCACAGTGATCATTTTTCTTTCGAAAATGTTACGTTGTTTTAAATTTTCTTAAAAGTCACATTTTATATTTGATATAAGGTAGAGCCTTCGATTTCGGTGATGTGGCAAACCTAGCTACCTAGCTATTATCTTTTATAATTTGAATATTATTGTATGAAATAGTTGGTTCTATACAGTTATCATAATTCTCTAGTATGAAAGTCTGTTCATATAATACCATCAAGAGATTTAACAGCACTTTGTACTCGGCATTTCCCAATGTCTAGCTGAGTTGTTACCCTCTAGTGCTAGACAGTTTATGCAAAAACTAAGGCAGGCTCAGTTTAATGCTGCTTTTAGTCGAATATTGTTGTATTAAATACGAAGACATCAAGAAAGCATTCAAATTTAAAAACAGTATTCATTTGCAGTAATGTATGTTAATGCATTAGACACAAGTAGTCGTGATGTAGTTTTATTATTGAGATATCAATTGCTCCATATAAAATACACGATGGCAACAATGATTTGTAACTATTTGGTTGCAAGTATTTAACTGTTAAAGAACACTTTGTTCTGAGAAACTTATTATCGTGCCACGGCTAAATTAGGTGACCAGATACTCATCATTGTAATTATGGTGTGTAGCGCAGATATTGTTCTCCCCTAATACTTAAGGAACAAATACAGGATACTTGCTTAGCCAACCACATCCAGTAAGACAGTGATCATATAAATACTACAGTATGAGATTATTATACTTAAAATACAACAACTGACCTCCGTTATGGAACACATATAATTGTAGATCTGATAATAACCCTGTTATCATTTGTGTTCAATTTAGAATTTAACTCAACACCTTCGAACAATAAATTTCACTGCCTTTTGGATCCTTATGAAAGTAGAACTTATATGTCACTGTTACCAAATTTAAAGCAGCCTTTATAAAAAAACCTATAAATTCATAGTGTTCCAGTGTGGTTTCTGACAAATAGGAAATTTATAGGATATCGTATAGTATCTGTTTGTACGGCACATGTAAATGGCTGTGATGCTGTCCTGATCAATAAAATGTTACGGCAACTCTCTTCATTTTCTATAATCTGGAGAATTTCTAACTTTATGTTATGATATATAGTGGATTGTGATGTATTTAGAATTTGTAATATGCTTTATTTCCAGTGTCCATTGTATATTCGGGATAAACGATGCCCTCATGTGAAAACATACATTGATACAGATAATGTCATATCCTATTTCTCAAGGAACCCCATTCTTAAATTCTTCTGCTTTACTTAATACTACTTTTGCTACATTTTATTGGAATGTCATGTGTCTAAACATTTCACCTTACGCATGCATTGCCTTCAGTCAAATCTATCGACCACTGGGATTGAGGTAAATGACGCTGTCTGGATGATTGCATAACTTTCCCGAACACATCATCATTTAGAATTTCGTATGACATGTTTAAATATAAATTCTGAATAACCTATCATAAAATGTTGCTTTTCTATAACTTTTATTACTTCTAAAGTTGTCATACCTTATTTCATTTAAGAACTAAAGGTGTTTTTTTTGCCGAAAAATAGAATAAATCTTATTCTTTTCAAAACTTCCTTTCTAGTTGAAAAATAAATTAAGCTTGTCTCATATTACACAGTTAGTAACAGTATACTAGGTAGCGGATAAAATTAACAGTAACGAAAACTCAGCTAGTACACACATACAAAGGTATAACATGAGTTGTTTCACAATAGATTATGTACATGCTACACTATTTCCTATTATACTATTATCCAACATATTACAAAAGGGAATCGATTTGTTTGTTAAACGTATACTGTATAGCTTTCTCAAATGTTTTCAAATGGTATCAACCGATATACAGGGAAGGTGCGTTACCGCTTACTAATAAAATATTTTTTACCTGGATAGTGAAAAGTTAGTATGGTTAAAACAATGACCTATTCTTATTCTTTTTCTTCGAACACAATATCTTTGTGTTGTCTATAAATAAAACACAAGTGTATATACAAGAAGATAACTCAACAATCAAATGCTCAAACAAGCACCAGGTAAAGAGCCCCATCAGGAATCTGTTCCACTGGTCTGAGAGAAGGAAACATCCAGCAGAAGCCATGCAACAATCATTCAGAATCTAAGTTTATCTTGCATAGGTCAGAGTTTCATTTCCATGAACAATTCTGAAGCACTGCAGAAGGTGAATAAACTGTAACACTAACAGTCTATTATAAATGAACAGAAAAGTACCTAACAGCAGCGATGACTAATGCACACAGGAAGCTATGCTTACACCTCGTTCATGTTCTATGAAATGTGACACTATTTCGCATTCCACGTAGGAGAGACTTTAGAAGTTTGTTTTTTCACCGAATAAGGGATTATTATTTTTCCATTGGGTTCCACTCGGAACCCAAGGTTTTAGAAGCACATATCCCCTTTGTCCTCTTCTCTGAGGTCCTCCTTAGCAGCCCCATCGATTGACCATAGGCCTTCATATCCTCCTCGCACCATCTCTTTCATTCACCCTCACGCGTTCAACTCGTCGTTTCCCACTCGAGTTCAACGCAAGCGATGGCCTTGCGTACAATGTCATTCGATGGCATCCTCAGTGTGCGTCCAATCCACCTCCACTTTCTTTTGCGCATTTTTTGAGCAATAGGTTTTTAGTTGTTGCACTCCCATAGTTTCTTCTTGCTAATTCCTTCTGGCTATTCGATCTACAATATAGTGCGAAGGCACCTTCTAATAAGTGTTACGTCTAACATTGCACCTATAAACACTAAATTTGTATATTATATACCATTTTGCATTTCGTCTTAATTAGACCATTTGTGCTTCATCGGAATGCCGTACATTTTCCTGTTTGACTGCACATTTTTGCTAAATGCAAGTCATTTTTTGGGTTTAAGCATTGTATTCTCGTTGTTTGAATGCTGTATAACCTCATATCTGAATACCAATAATCGTGTAGTCCTTCGACAGTCAGTCACCAATATAATTCTATTTGGAAACATTTGGATTCGTTTTGGATTTGGTCAAGTCTATTTAGAAAAATTTAGTATTGTTTCAGATTTTGCTCGAGGACTGCAAGTCTCTCTCTTCAAAGGATTATTTGTGCAGTGGCTGTAACAAATTTCTTCAAGATTCGTTTGGTTGTAAAAATAAAAGTCTGCAACCAACTGAAAGACTAACAAATTACCTATTGGGATATAAGATTTCGGTTACAGATAATCCGTTTTGGATCAAACCGGCGTTATTAATCACAACTGTCTAATTATTTTTACTGCTTTAATTACATTTCACCATATGCCAAATGATAACAAAAAATTGACGCTTTAAATCCAGGCGTTAAAGATCTGAACTGAACTTAATATGGCCGTCGAATCAAAACCAAAATCAGCCATACTGGGTGCTCTAATGATGAGCAATGATGCTCAGGTGAAGCAATGGATATCTTGTGCATGAGGTCGGGTATTATGTTACACACAACACTAGTTGATACATAAATATGTACTGTTGCTAAATACTTCGAAAAATATGAGATCAAAAGTTACCGGACACATGAGAACTTTGTGCAAATTTTCAAGAGATCCATCAGAATCATAAAATTGTAAGATGATTAACCATTTACTTCGAGTGATGGAGATAGAACTCAGGAAGAATTAGTACAAGGAGACTTAACCATCGTCATTTGTAAAGATAACTACTCGGAATAATCAACCAGAATTTTTAAAGACTGGAAATTCAGCCATGAATTCAAAAGCGACATAGAGTCTGGCTTACAACAGTTCAAGAGCAATTCAGCGATACCAGACAAAAATTCACAGGTGGATTCATTTATCATTTTAACGCACCCGAAAGATGGGAATTTTGAATTAGGTATTTTGCTACTTTAGGTATCTTCGTAGTAGTTGTCATTTCAAACTATTTAGCCTAGAAATTTGTGCAACCTCGGTATTAAAGCAGTGCAGATAACGACGAAAACGAATACGAAACGTGCACTTTATAAAACTCTGTTATTTTGCCATGCTAAACTCTAAAAGTTGGTGTTATATTCCAAGTCAACCTCGCCTAGATTACTAGCTCACTAGTTTTCTAGCTGTTCCCAAGCCCGGATAAAGAGGGAGGGTTGGGGCGTGGAGCTAGCAACTCCACCCCCAAAACTTAACCAAATTGCTATAGAAACTTCAACGCACAAATATATTAAAAATTCTAAAAATATAAACAATAGCCTTATTTTTCGATGGAATCGGGGAAATGAAATGACGAGGGCTGGTAAAAGCCTTCGGGAAGCCAGTCAGCCGATGTGCCTCCTTTCGATGAAAGCAAAAATAAGGATGGGGACGTGGAATGTTCGTACAATGTACGAAACTGGAAAGGCTGCCCAGGTAGCCGCAGAAATGAGAAGATATAAAATAGAAGTATTGGGAATTTGCGAGAGCAGATGGAATGGATGTGGAAGGAGCCAACTACCAACCGGAGAGACAATAATCTACTCCGGTCATCCAGAGGACGATCACGAGCACACCGAGGGAGTAGCCATCATGATGTCACCAACATCAGCTAAAGCTCTCATACAGTGGGAACCAATCTCCTCCAGGATAATAACAGCCAGTTTCAACTCAAAAGGAAGGAAGGTTACAATCATTCAATGCTATGCGCCTACAATCGTCTCGGAACAAGAGAAGAAGGAGGCCTTCTACAGACAACTACAAGCAGTAATGGACAACGTCCCAAATGGCGATATCAAAATCCTGATGGGTGATATGAATGCGAAGGTGGGAGGAGACAATACAGGAAAAGAACTCACCATGGGTCGTGAGGCCCTCGGTGAAATGAACGAAAATGGTGGACTCTTCTCAGACTTCTGCGCCTTCAATGATTTAGTGATTGGCGGCAGTGTGTTCAGACACAAGGATATACACAAGGCGGCGTGGATTTCACCAGATGGACACACCAAAAATCAGATAGACTTCATTTCAATCTCAAGGAAGTGGAGACGGAGCTTACTGGACACAAGGTCGAGGAGAGGAGCAGATGTGGGTTCAAACCACTATCTAGTACAAAGGACTTTCAAGGTGAAGCTGAAAGCCTCGAGGATAGCTGGGGATAGGCCACAATGCAAGTTCAACACGCAAAAACTGAAGGACACAACCACAAAGGACACTTTCACTGCAACTGTCAGTGCAAAGCAGGAAACACTACGTGGCACCACTGAGGAATCATCCGTGGAAGACCATTGGAACTCTCTAAAGGTGATTTTCAACGAAACGTGTTCAACGGTTTTAGGAAGAAAGAAGAAACAAGACAAGGAATGGCTCTCAACGGACACTTGGAAGCTAATAGAGGAGAGGAGAATGGTGAAAGAGAAAATGATTCAATGCAAAGATGGAAAAGAGAAGGAGACGCTGAGTTCAACTTACACAGCACTGGACAAAGAAGTGAAGAAGAGTGCCAGGAAGGACAAAAGACAATTCTACGACAACCTGGCTACTGAAGCTGAGAAGGCAGCAGGCAAAAGGGACCTAAGGACACTATATCAGATAACCAAGTCTCTATCCGGGAAGAGATCAACACAAGTGAAACCTATCAAAGACAACCATGGGAACCCAATTACCAAGGAAGGAAGACCGATTAAACAATGGGCGGACCACTTCAAAGGACTCTTGAACCGACCACCACCTACAACCCGTCCAGAAATACCAACAACAGCACGTACACAACTGCAAGTTGACACCAATCCTCCAACGAAAGCTGAAGTATTGAATGCAATCAAGCTTCTGAAAGCTGGAAAAGCAGCTGGACCAGATGGAATACCCCCTGAAGCACTGAAAGCGGACCCAGAGACGACGGCAGATATGCTGACTCCATTATTGCAAAAGGTCTGGAAAGAGGTAAAGGTGCCTACTGACTGGAGGAAAGGTTACCTTGTGAAGCTACCAAAGAAAGGCGACTTAGGACTCTGCAAGAACTGGCGAGGAATCATGCTCCTGTCGACACCAAGTAAAATCCTGAGTCGCATCATCCTGGAGAGAATAAAGGACGCACTGGATGCAGAATTCCGACCAGAACAAGCTGGATTCAGGAAAGGCAAATCATGTTCTGACCAAATTGCAACTCTACGCATCATCATCACAGAACAAAGCATGGAATGGCAATCAAATCTCTACCTCAGCTTTATAGACTTTGAGAAGGCCTTCGACAGCGTTGACCACGAAGTCATTTGGAAACTACTCGAGTACTACGGCGTACCCCAAATATTCATCAACCTTATTCAACAGCTGTACGACAACGGCACATGTCAAGTGATCCACAACGGAAAACTCACTCAGCGAAGCGTTTGGAGTAAACACAGGAGTCAGACAAGGGTGCTTATTATCACAAATGATATTCCTAATTGTGGTGGACTGGATTATGCGTCAGACACTGGGAAACGAGAAGACAGGGATATCCTGGACCGACGTGAAGAATCTACAAGACCTGGATTTCGCGGATGATTTATGTTTGATGTCACACAAAATCGAAGACTTACAAGCGAAAACCGACAAACTGGTTGAAGAAGCAGCAAAGATAGGACTCCAGGTGAACATAGACAAGACGAAGGTTATGAAAATAACCAACAACAACAGCAACATCCAGCGCCAATCACCATCAACGGGAGGGATTTAAAAGAGGTTACTTCATTCACTTATCTAGGGAGCATTGTCTCAACTACAGGAGGAACGGACGAGGATGTCAAATCGAGAATCGGAAAGGCTAGAAACACATTCATCAACGTGAAACTAATCTGGAAATCTTCGTCACTCAGCATCAACAACAAAATTCGGATTTTCAATACAAACGTCAAGTCAGTTTCGCTATACGGATCAGAAACTTGGCGGGTCACAAAGAATATTTCCAACAGCCTGTTGCAGACCTTTATCAACAGCTGTCTTCGTTCTCTACTGAAGATCAGATGGCCGGAAAGAACCACCAGCAAGAAACTATGGGAACAAACAAAACAAGAACCAATGCAGGAGAAATTGGAGATGGATTGGACACTCGCTGAGGAGGCCGCTGGGTGACATCGCGCGTCAGGTGAGTGCTCGAGTGGAACCCGAAAGGGAAGCGGCGAGCGGGACATCCAAGGGTGACGTGGAGGAGATCGTGTGTAGAGGAGTTGAAACAGTATGGACTAACATTGGTGCAAGTGAAAAGTACAGCAGAAGACAGAAGCAAGTGGAGGCGTGCAGTTGAAGCCCTATGTTACACTAGGAACCCAAGGGAACAACAATAATAATCATTATATTCCAAGTCACACACTTTTTGTGCTGCAAATTCGATTAAAATCATTGCAAAAAAGCGAAAATCTACTTAGGATATCATTTTGTTTACAGAAGTGGACTAAAACACCGAATGAATATCTGAAAAAATAATCAGGACGCTGAATGTGACAAGCAATGGATATACCTGAAAAAGCCTTAGCATCTTTAAGCCATCTACACATTTCGAGCTTTGACTACGTTTTCCTGTGGTTTGTAGCAGTAGCCAGTGAATTCACTGACTAATACCATTTTCATTTAGACTCTCTTTTAATACTTTTCAGCCGAAATTTATTTTGGATGAAGCAAATAAGAGTTTTAGCAGATGATGGGTTATTTTTGCCTCAGGGTTATGAACTCAAGTCTACTTTAATTACCAATCTCTGATTATTAACGTGGAAACCGCCTCGGTAAGAATACCTAAGCATCTCTGTACCTAAATGAAAATTCCCTTTAAGACATAATTTTCTACTAGGAAATTAAAATAGCCTCACACAGTGGTCAGCACTGTGTTGTGCATCAAGATAATTCAGAGGGATCCAGATATCTCAAAGCTAGCTATACATGTGCAATGAAACGAAGTCTGAATGCCTATGGAAAATAGAGTTTCTTTCCGTCAATATTTACTTTGGAGAACACTAACTTAATTTCTACCTGGTTGAATGGAGAAAAACTGTGGAAATTATATGTTGTAGTGATAAAATGTTCAACTTACGGGATTGATTTTGGCAAGCTATACAACGTCCATTTATAATTGCTTCCAAAGAATAAGGTATGGTATTATATTTCCCTTCCTGAATGAATCCCTCAGAACCTGGATTCTTTAAATGCTCAGCACACTTCAACACATATTCTGGAAGTTTAGTAGTCCATAGATCGTGTACAGCCAAGCAGCTTGCTTTTGAAGGAGCTATCCATGCTTGTTTCTTGTCCGCAAACCTAGTCACCCTGAACCTCGACTGTGACGATAAAGCTTTAAGTTCATCTTCCGTAAGTTCTACTGGAGATTGAGCTGCACCATTACTCACTGTACTTTCCAAGAGAGACTTCGGAGAAAGTCGCATTGATCGCCTCTTGAGTTCTGTTTCGCTTTTTGCATATTTCATTCGTTTCCTGGATTTTTTCATTGCACCAAAGCTTCCTGTCTTTGTTTCAGAGTTCGCTGTTCCCAAATTGGGGGATGAACGAATTTTCTTAAGACCTGATTCAGAACTTGGTGAGATTAAGTTTCTTGCTTTTATCTTTTCATGTCGTACACTCAATAACACAAATCCAGGTCTCGTACGACCCCGTATACTCTCAACTATATCATTACTAGATTCAGGAGTAAACTCAAATGAGCCTTTGCGTATGCACTGGTGTATATCTTTTATCGTTAGTGCCTGCGCAGTTGGACCACTCGCATACGAGTCATTAATTGATTGACTAACCGGAGATGTTTCTTCTTGTGGACCATCATGTTGGACAGTATACGGGTACAACACAATAGGCTGACCCGGACATTCTACAGTAACGGAACCTTTTTGGCTAGTATTACTACTGTCATCCCTTGGCGTTATATGTAACGAGAGACCACTTTCTCCTTCAAACTTGGCTTCAACTGGTACTAGAAATGTAGACATATCTGAGTGTTCACTATTTACAGCCCAGTTTTGATTAGGATGCTCATTTAAGCCAAAATTTTGAACATTGCATGGGAGCGGTTCTTGATTTTGAGACTGAATGTTCGACTGGCTTTGCAGTGGAATGGTACTTTTGAGCGTATCATAATATTGTGCAAGTTGCAGTTCAATCAGTTTCTGGAGCAACAGAAGTTGTAGCTGCCTCTGAGCATTGTAATCTAAGTCGCTTATATTTTGACCTAAAACCTGATTTTGTATGCTATGAAATACATTTTCTGAATTATCCTGAACATCCGGGATACTTGCGTGACCTAAACTATCATCATTTATGCCGTCTAATGAGTTTGGAAAAATGAACCCATGACATATTGGGCGACTGTAGCTTTGTGGAAGTTCATGCTGTGTTTCACTGGAAACGCTTGCTGGTTGAAGTGATAGAGGAACATTTGTTGGATTTAAGGGCATGTATATCACTTCGTTGGTAGGGTTTAGAAGATTTGATGAGCATTCCAGTGGATATGCATTAAATGATGCATGATAAGAAGTGTGAGACAGATTTTCTGTTTCTGAAGTCACTTCGGATTTTGGAGTTTCAAAATTATTTAGAGAAGAGCTTTGAGACGAAGCTGTCATCACAACATTTAAGCGAGATTTAATAACACTTTTCGAATTTGCGCAAGAAAAATAAACTTCGTTCTCAGATGGAAAAAACAAAATTCACAAATTTAGTCATAGCTGTGAGCCATTTCATCTCCAATATCCAATATCTTTTCACGAGCTAGTATAAACCAATTTGATTTCCTTGTGCTCGCCTCTTGATTGTGAGGATAGGTTCCTGATCTTCGGTAATCTTCTGCGAAGCTCGTCCAGCCACTCGACTGTCGTAGCTTTGATTGACTCCAAAAGGAGTAGTGCTGGGATTAATTATATGTGGTTCGTAGTATGAGGTGTGTTAAGGCTGTTACTACTGTGAATGGAGTTGATCCTTTCACCAGTTAGTCCTCCGGTATCGTCGTCAAAAGATAAGAGATAATAATAATAATAGATATACTTAGTGAAGTTATTCAGACTAACAGACAGAAAAAGAATAAGGAAACGTAACAACAGTCAGCTGATTAAATTTGAAGTTGATATATATATATCGGAAATAATAATGATAAGTGTAGTTAAAGTTTTCAGGAGAGTGAGACGGGAGAAAATGTAAAGAAGTAAAACGACGAACTTAATTGTCTACCACTGAATGGTGTATGGGATTTTAAGGGGACAGGCCATTTGGACGCAGTCCTTGTGTTGCTGCATGGTTGTCCAGCCTTCGCTTAAAGGCGTCCACAGACGGTGCCATAGCTACATCTGCCGGTAAGGAATTCCAAGGACGGCAAACCCGCAGTGAGAAGAAGTGGGAGCGCACCCGGGTCCTTGCCTTCTGGCGAGCTACACTTCTGGGATTTTCACGAGGGAGCCTATACCTACTCAATGGCAGAACACCTTTGTTTGGGTGATTCTGGTCATTTGTTATTTTGTAGGCAGTAATTAAATCCCCCTTAAGCTGGCGGTAGCTAAGTGTGAATAGGCCTAATTTATTCAGCCTTTCATCATATGGTTTGTTTCGGAGACCAACCACTCCTTTTGTTGCACGTCTTTGGACTCTTTCCGAGAGGTTGGTGTCTCTTCTAAGCAGTGGGGGTGCAATGATATTATGCACTTCAAGGTGTGGTCTGACGTATGTTTTGTACAGCCTCAGGAAGAGCTCAGGAGTGAGTTCACCTTACTGTCTATGTGTAAAGTGTATGACCACATGTGCCCTCGCTATGTTCCCCGTGTAATTTACGCTTGTATCCATGTTTTCCATTAGAACTAGACCTTAGTCGCGTTCCGGTGTTGTGCAGGACAAGCTTACATTGCACAGGGTGTAACTTGAATTCTGCAGTCTACAGGTGCGTAACTTCACTACTTTGCGATTTTTCAGGTTGAAAGTCATGCCACTGGCCACCGCCCAGTCTTGCAGAAGCTTCGCATCTGCCTGCAGCCTATCTGAATCCTCCGGACACGTTATCGACCTCCATATCTTTACGTCGTCAGCGTATAGAATAGTTGGGCAGCTTAGACGGCATGGTAGATCACTGATAAAAATCAAGAACATCAGTGGTCCCAGGATAGAACCCTGCGACACTCCTGATGACGAGCTGTGCCAAGATTATCGAACTCGATTGACCTTAGTGCAAAATTGCCTTTCAGCTAGGTAGTCCTTTTGCTATGACAGAAGTGGTTTACCTAAACCTACCTGGCTTATTTTGTGTAGGAGAAGGTCATGGTGAACTGTATCCAGTGCCTTTTCAAAGTATGGGGAGATCACATGGACTGGAATACTCACATCCCAGCATGAAGTTCAATCGTCGCAAGCTGATAGTAAGTTTGTTGCACAGGATCTGCCTTTCCTGAAACTGTGTTGGGCTTCATGGAGGATATTAGACCTATCGAGGTATTCCCTGATGTGATCGTCAACAATACTTTCCATTACTTTTGATACCACTGGTCTATAACTAGTGGCATTTTGCCCATCCACACTTTTGAATATAGGAGAAAGGATGGCTCTTTTCCACTCCCTTGGCAGTTTCCCCGAATCCATCGAGTGTTAGAACAAGTCGCATGAGAGCCTATAGGGAGCTTCGGTGCGCTGTTTAGGAACAGATGGCCTGATGTCGTCATAACCTGGGAACTTCCCAGGTGTGAATCGCTGTAGCTTCCCTAGTGCTATTGCCAGTTTTATTTGGGGAGTAGCCATTAGGTCTTCCTCCTGTGAAATAGTGGTGCCACCATTTTGGTTCATGACGGTAATACCCACATTGCTGTTTAGCTGTTTGGCGAAGGCTAAACTGAATGTTTCAGCCATCTCCAGACTAGTGAGATATTGACCGTCTGGGCCTACCAAGGCACATGCTCCTGACTGGTTGATTTTCTTTCCGATATGAATCGATACAAGTTCATGGGGTTTGCTAGGAGTTTTTGTCAAGGTTAGCCTGGAATAACCTCCTGTCACTCCTGACTCTCGCGTTGCACCGGTTCCTGAGTTCTAGGTATGCGTCGTTGTCGATCTGACTCTTATAATAATAATAATATATCCTCATTTTTGTACATGAGTGACGCCAGTTTACAGGCATCATCAATTCGATAAATTACAAATACGATTAGTAAGTATGGTTAGTAATGATAGGGTACATATTTATTCCTACAAATGTAGGACACACAAGTTGTACAGGCATGGATAAGTATTATTTAAGTGACATATTTAAATTACATGATTTACGGTTAAATAACATGGTTGCTGTCATTTTATCTTTAGTTTGTGGGAAAAATCTGATAACTGGTGATTCAATGGAACACATCAAAAAATATAGAGATATTGACTTCGCACTAACAAAAAAAACCCAAGTATGCGTTGGATGGATTACAGATACTTGGAAAGATAAATAAAGCTTGAAGTCAATTCCCTCGTTAAACAATAAAATGCGTCTTATAATAATATATTCTCACTTTATGCACATGAGGGACTCCACTTGACAGACATCATCAATACGATAGTACTGCACACATGGAGTAAGCATGTTTAAAATTTTTCACTAACACAAGATATATATACCATGGAAGATAATGGAATATTGACCGTAAGCACACTCTGCATAAGTTAAAACAGTTTATATGGCATAATCCTAGGCACCCTTGTTGTTTGAATTTGTCGAAAATGCGCGTAACAACTGAGTGTTGCGTTACATTTGGTCGATATGGTGGGCTACTCACAAAAGTATAAAAATGGCTTATAAAACGTTAGTTAGTTTACCGTAAACGATGTTTTAAGCAATATAATCTGCAAGAGGCTCACCACAGCAAAGAAGTTTTGCAATTAAAAGTGTTCTCTGAGCTGGCTGGTTTAGTCGCGAAGCTTTCGTCGTCCTTCCGGACAACATCTTCAGCGCCATATTTAGCACAGAGTGAAAATAATAATAATTCAGCAACCAGTGACTTTTTGATTCTTTTCGGTCTGGAACCAGGGTAGCTGCGAACCAATCCATACAAAATTGTCGAAAGAGGCATTCAGGAGCAGAATTTTACCGTCGAATGAGTCAGTGGGATCTGAAATGCAGCTGTCAGCTGTCTGACGACAGTATCCGAGAATAATCTCTTTAACCACTTCTCAGTGTTCATCCACAGATAGCTCATCCCATGCCAAGGGCCAGTCTGCATCGGACAAAAGCCCCCACATTTCAGCATAGTCCGCCTTGCTATAACACAGACATGATCGCGTAACGTCCCACTGCAAGTGCTCACGGAGAAGAAGATCGAATCCCATGACTGCATGGTCACTGTTTCCTAGAGGAGTCATGATCTGAACCTTTTCGACAAGTAGTTGGTCACTAGTTGGAATGTAGTCTAGTTTTGCTGACTTTCCACTAGGGCCCCACCTAGTGTCGTCTCCAACACTCTCAGTCAGTCCGGTATTTCAAATAGTTTGCGGTAGGTTTCGGTCGAATTTTCCCTTGGCATACCCCGAACCAAGGTTCATTGATGGGGCATTGAAATCTCCAGCATTGGTGATTTGGTCATAGCCCAAGAACCGTATCCCTGTGATGGTGCTGGGCAGTATCTGGTTGTGCTCTGCCCCACAGGTGGGTGATCGGTAGATGCCACCCAGCAAATGCTTGGTGTGGCCTACTATGAAATGACACCATATGGAGTCTGAGAGTTCAATAAGTAATGCGTCCGTTGCGCATACACATTTAGGTTGCCCGTCAAAGCATAGAGCAACTCCACCTCCTTCCTCATTATCCCTGTCTCTCCTGACTAGAACCACATCACCTATACTCATTTCGTTGTCGGAGATAGTGAGGGTTAGCCAGGTTTCAGTGAAAATCATTATTTTAAGTTGTAGTTGTGCTTGGAGATTTCGGAGTTCGCCTACTTTTCCCCACAGCCCCCTCACTTTGCTATATAGGCAGCTGACAGTGAGTCTCACAACCTCAGTGTGTTGTGGGGTAGTTGACGTGAAGCTATCTGATGGTAGGGGACTTAATGTGGGGACTAGTTGGCCGATTCCAATGGATGGTTTGGGGTCTGCTTTCGCAGCATCGGATGTGTCCTCCCATATTTTCCTTGGTCTCCTACCACCGTTGAAGTGCTATGGCCAACTGCTCCTGGGAGTTAAATTTTACACTTAGCAGCCTTGGGGAACCAATCAGTGTGAGATGAGCGGGGCGACGTAGTCGGAAAATCCAGATTACTCCCGAAGCATTAAGGGCCATCTGAGATGACAGTCATCTCCATTGCTTTACGTCATGCATATGTTTTTCACAAGCAGTGCTGGTTTCTAGCTCCGGAACACCGTGTGCAACCATAGAGTTAGAAGGCATCAGTTCCGGTGACTCCCTCGCCATTTGTCTGTTAGTCCATGGTCTGTCATGTCTCACCTTATGGTAGAACTTCTGTTGATGGCTAGTACCTGAGCCATTATTAGTATTCTTTCGGCCTTTTCGATAGAGTCCAATGTAACTCTTGTTCGGAGTGTCTTATCGTGAGGCGTGTGCAAACCCCTGTACAGCCCGCACAATTTCGCCGGACAAATATTCAGACTTAATTTATTGCACAAGTTGGGCCACTGTTCCTGATCAAACAGGGCTCGTTTCTTCAAGTAATCTATCCTTGCTGTCAGGTAGATTAAAAAGGATAAGAGAATTAGGCCGACTGACCTCAGGCTTAGGTTTGGCCTTTGGCTTCTTGTATTCCTTTGCAGCACCAGTAACTTTAGGCTTCATCAGGTTTTGACCAGCCTTTGCTGTGTTGCCAAGCTTGCTAGTGGATACAAGTGGTGCTTTTGAAGTTCTATCTTTCCCTGGTGTTGTGGGTGCAACCTTGGGACTCTCCACCTTGTGAAGATTGGCATTTCCAGTCAGTTGGACTGGAGTGTCCTTCTTACTGTCTGTACCAAGTTTTGGTGGTGTGGTGTTAGCAGGTGGGGAGCTGCATGAGACTGTGTGGAGACACAAGAGTGGCGTGTTGTTTCTGCTATCTGCAGACACGCTGTGTGGGACTGTGCCAGGGCGACAAAGTGGACAGATGTACCAAAACCATGGGCATGGGTTATTTAGCATAAACTCGTAGTATGACTTCGGCACCTCTTTGTCACAACGGCAGTGTACCCATCGTTTGCAAAATTACATTCAAAAGCTGAGTCAGTTTTAGAAACGATGACACTACACGCCTGACATTCGTCTCCCTTCCTTGACGACGCTTTCGAGGTCTTATGACGTCTTGAGCGTTTACTTTATGTTTTGCTGTGTTTCACGCACTGTCTTAAGTGGATGCAGGTGTAGTATCCTGTCCACCTGTTATTGCATGTGCCGTTTCAGTGCTAGACTTTGGCAATGCAGGCATAGTATCAGAACAGACGAGACCTACACGAGTCTTTAGGATCGGTAATCGGGAAGGGGTTGGTGTCCCTGGGTTTTTGCCTCCCCTGGCTGAGTCCCTTGTGACTACAGAATATGGTGTTTTATTGCTTTTTCTAAGGCTACTTTCAACAGCCATATTCACAATCACTGTGACTCATGCTTTATACGAATAAGAGCAACAGTACCTACCCACAATAACAAGAATGAGACTAATAAAGTAGAAGACAAGGAATAGAAAAGGTTTTCGACTTTACCTAGTACTTTCTGGTTGATGGGCTTCACAGCAATCACGTTGTAGACCAACAAGTCTTGTTAATCTGAACGAGTGAGGAAGATGCTGCTACAGAAGTGGCACTTGAAGCTTCAAAAGTAGTTCGACGCATCTGGACTTACCACACAGAGGTTCAATATGTAGGTAATGGTTGAATTTAATTCACCGGCTAGAAAGATCAGATTTCCCAAACGGATGATTCACAAAATAGCTTTTTTCCGGTTAGAGAGGAAAAAGCACGTCGTATTCAAGGAGCGCGCGTCAGTATATGTTTAACGTCTTGAGTGTCGTAAATTAGCATCAGTTAATATAATTTGAGTATATTATGTACATAATTTGGTTCCTTAAGATGAACTTCTAATGTGACGAATGTATGGGTACGAATTTTGTTGAAGAAACCGATTTAGTGTGAAACATAAGTGCACCGTGACAGTTATCAATGCCAGGAACACACTGATTCAATGATAGTCTTCTATTAGACTATGCGAGTTTAATTCTGTAGTCAAAATCGGTGGTGGTTAAAAGACAGATAACAACCGATCGGTGTGTTAGAATAGTGGCGAATGAGCTATTCTCTCGTTTTCAGTGTCGCGTTTTGGATCGAAGTAAATTAAATGGGTTAAAAAAGTGACTTTAGATGAAATTCCACTAAAACAACCGTACGTACCATTGTAATATGTTTGGTAATCAAAGTTTTTATCCTTTATGTTTTGAAAAGTTTATTAATCGGGTTATATTCTTGTTGAGTTCGTACATGTGATATTGAATATATATGTGCTGAAGTGGAGCGACTTTACTGCATGTCCCCTCAGTGACGCTTGTTGCTATGTTGCTATTGTTTTCAAGTGGCGTTGGTTTTGGGGGAAGATTTAACTGATGTAATGTTGTGATTTCATAGACATAACTGAGGTTCATGCGTGAAAGAAAGTTATTAGCCTGGAATAAGGACAAGTTGTACAGAAGATAAGGAGGATGTTATTTTGCAGTGTATTTGCGTATATACTATTGTGCATCGAGTTGCACTGAGTTCTTAGTGCAGCTGTATGTAACTGTATTTACATACAGTGAAACATTACGAACGCTTCTGTTTTTAGAAAAAAACATGATTCTTTTCATAAAGAAAATCCAATAGGGCAAACTTTTTCACCATTAAATATTGCACTCTTTGGAACCCACTACCATCTGAAATTAGAGAGGCACATTAACATGTCCACCCTAACTTGTCTAAAAGACCACAAATGTTGGTAAAATAGTAAGTAAAAGCCGGTCCAGTCTTCAGCTCAGTCAGTTACATATAACTCGACTCTACTACTCACGCAGCGAACGCGTAAATTAGTTAAACGCGTTTAACTAATTTAATTTTGTAAAAAAATAATGCTTTCGCTCCTAACATCTACAAGCCTGCTCAGTTTCTTGTCAAGATGCTATCCCATGGGCCATACACAAGTTCGTCAGACATCCTACAGTTCACCATATCGAACAGGTTCTAATCCTTCAAGCCACTGCTATCTGAAATGTCACTTGTATACTTCACGATAATCATTCTACCTAATTACTATTATAATCTATTTTATCTCAACTTCCTAGGCCCTTAGTAAAGCTGACATTTACTATTTTGTTTTTCTTTTTTCTCATTCACACTATTCTCTCGCATAAAGTCTGGTTGCTCTGATGGTAAAAAAACATAGACTACTAGGATTTGACTGCGAAAAGGACTACACATCAAGGTGTATAACTCTAGGTATCGACCCACTCTGGATGAGACGACTGAGCATTAACCTAACATTCTTCTTTAAAATATTGCATAAAATATCATTCTCAGACAGTAAGGAGATACAGTTCTCACCGGAAGGCTCTTACAACCTTCGTAACCAAACGTGCACAGTATCTAGGAAAAACTGTAAAACAACACTCCGTGCAAACTTCTTCATAGTCATGTACTCTAAGATCTGGAACACTTTACCCCTAGAAATAAGGACCTGTCACTGTATTATAACCTTCAAACGCTTGCTATATAAACTGCTTCATCCCAATGACTATGCCAATCACACCGCACCACTTATTTCTAAAACGCATAAGCTATTAGAACACTATAACGCCTAGACTCATTACTAAATATTATGACACTAAATAAACTCTAAGACTTCGCAAAATTACATGAAAAACAACTAGATTATGGGTAGTGTTTACTATACAATGATATACATTTATAAACATTTATATGTACATAAAATATTAATGTCCTGTTCATTTTTACATACTTTATCTTTCTGCTATTCTGCTGCTGAGATTACTCTTCTATATACCTCCTGGTCGAGGTCGAACAACCCAACATCTAAACTGAAATGACCATTTAAGAAACTTCAAACTCAAATTCCATGAACGATCCGATGCAACCACTTGAAAACGCTGGCTAACATTCTGTACAAGGAGTATTCTTGATCTGATATAAAGAAACAACTGGTTTTCAAGTAGTTTTCAATGAATTACTCAACTTACATGTACAGTCTGCCATGCTGACGCAAATGGCGCAAATGGATAGTTCTAGAATTGACCTCGGCCCCATTTGATGCAGTAAAACAATCTAACATTACCTTATCTAATTTTCGTATCAAAGATCAAATTTCTTTCCTATTATAAAACCACGATTAGACTGCTGAAAAAATGTAATAAATACATCACTGACCTCAAAATAATACATCAATAAACTTTATCTCATGGATGCTGTTCACAACAAAGTTTTATAGGAGAATTGACTTCAAGCTTTATTTTTCCCAGATATTTGTATCACATTCATCTGAAGTCTGGGTTTTTTGTTAATGCGAAGACAATATTTCTATATCTCTTTATGTGTTACACAGACAGACTATTTTGCAGACTGTTCTGACTGACTCTAATGTTAGATTGAACAAACAAACTGTAAATTCAACATACATCGAAACATGTGTAATGTATATAATAACTTATCCATGCCTGTACAATTGGTATGTTCCTGCATAAACAGGAGTAAATAAATAAATAAATAACAACAGCACTCATGTTTGCGAATAACTTTATTTTCATAGAAAACGTCATAGTTTTCCATGGTAAGACCAATATGGTTGGCATCATACATTGCAAATGTGCACTATCATATCAAGTGCTGTATAGCTTATTCTTGTATTTTTCTTGTAAATATACTTCCAATAATGTGTTACTCATGATTGCATTTTATACCACTTTGTAGCTGTGCAGGATTTTCTCCTCTTCCTGAAATAGCGTTCAAGCACGTGGGGTCACAGTACTCAATCATATATATATTTTGTATATCTCGCTCAACTTCGATGGAGACCTTCGTGAAAGATTTACAAATTAACAGTTATAAGAATCTGTTCCGATTGCTTGTACTATATAATTCAACAATTTGAACTTTTAAAAAAGTGATAATCTTACTATCCCTTGTAAACGTTGTACTTACCTCAATATTGGTTGGCTATCGTATGCCTATAACTACGGGTTGTAAACGAAACGAAGTCGATTTTCCTGCGCAACCTGGAGGACTACGGTTTAATTCAATAATGATACGACATGGGTCAGACAATGAGTGTATTTATATATATAGATCAAATATTAAGCTGTTCAAACATTATTAACTTGTAGACAATCTACTACTTGACATTATATCATACCTGATCGTGCCTGTAAGAATGGCATGCATTTTCATGTAAATTTATGTTTATATGAAAATATAAATTATTATTATTATAGTAATGAAGAATGAAATTTCTTCCACGTAAGTGTTATTTAATTGAAGTTGTAATCTGTATAGGCCCTTAAAGGAATAAATTCGGCATGGAGAACTCTTAAGTAAACCGAAAGTGCTTTTAGTTTACTAAATCTTTATAACTTCCTGTATAAATTTGATATTTGTTAAGTGTTTATTTCAAATTTGCTGGAGTATTCAGTAAAGTAAAATTTGTAGTGCCTAATTCCAAGACTTGTTGTAGTCATTGGTATTGCCAGGATACCACTTACTCGTTTTATGCAGCCGAAATATACAAATCTCGCCTTATTGAGGAAACACTATAATGCCTGCAAAAGTATTGCGTCAGTTAATGAGTTTCATAAAGTCTACAGAATGTTTTCTATTCAGTGATTACTGTTTGCGATTTATCCGAGAAAACACATTTCCGACTGGGATGTAACACAAGGCTGAATTCTTAAACTGTCATCCTTATATCATTTCAATCCAATCGCACATATATCAGTATGATAGTCTATAAATGACTTTAGAGACTTGTCATCATCATCAACTTACAGTTTGCTGATAATACTGTAGTGTAACCCCTGATACTGGAAAATATGAAAAGAATACCGGTGTTTGATTATAGGTGTCTGTGTTCTATCTCATGAGTAAAGCAGTATAATATGGCGATTGTTGTTGAGGTTACGCACACAGTGTTAGGTGAGGAGAGTAAGTTAGTCTTCAAGGTAGGGAAGCTGAATAGGTTGAGATGGCTATAACATGTGATGGCATACCAAGCCATCGCCTTCCTCGAGGGATAATGTTAGCCAGCACATGTTAAGGTTCAAAGTGTGTTTGGGTCGGTCAAATGAAAAACTGGTATTGGTTCATAAAATCGTTGACGACCAGCTAGAAAAACTACTAGATATATGTCTGCAAGTATTCGTTGATGGCACAGATGCATTCACTCTGTGTAATCTCACATATCCATTCAACTCATGTTTTTCCTTATCACTATTCATTCTCCCTCAAATTTTCGCTCGCTAAACTTCCATTTCGTTTTATGTCTCTACCTTTGTGTGGTGCATGGATGTGGTGAACTAAACAGTTAGACCTTTTGCGAAGTCATACTGAAAGCGAGGCAGAATGACACAGTCTGGGCATAACTAAATGCGAAAAACTGAATAATGATATATATATTTATTCCTGTTTATGCAGGAACATACCAATTGTACAGGCATGGATAAGTTATTCTATACATTACAGTTTGTTTTTTCAATCTAACATTAGAGTCAGTCAGAACAGTCTGCAAAATAGTCTGTCTGTGTAACACATAAAGAGATATAGAAATATTGTCTTCGCATTAACAAAAAACCCAGACTTCAGATGAATGTGATACAAATATCTGGGAAAAATAAAGCTTGAAGTCAATTCTCCTATAAAACTTTGTTGTGAACAGCATCCATGAGATAAAGTTTATTGATGTATTATTTTGAGGTCAGTGATGTATTTATTACATTTTTTCAGCAGTCTAATCGTAGTTTTATAATAGGAAAGAAATTTGATCTTTGATACGAAAATTAGATAAGGTAATGTTAGATTGTTTTACTGCATCAAATGGGGCCGAGGTCAATTCTAGAACTATCCATTTGCGCCATTTGCGTCAGCATGGCAGACTGTACATGTAAGTTGAGTAATTCATTGAAAACTACTTGAAAACCAGTTGTTTCTTTATATCAGATCAAGAATACTCCTTGTACAGAATGTTAGCCAGCGTTTTCAAGTGGTTGCATCGGATCGTTCATGGAATTTGAGTTTGAAGTTACTTAAATGGTCATTTCAGTTTAGATGTTGGGTTGTTCGACCTCGACCAGGAGGTATATAGAAGAGTAATCTCAGCAGCAGAATAGCAGAAAGATAAAGTATGTAAAAATGAACAGGACATTAATATTTTATGTACATATAAATGTTTATAAATGTATATCATTGTATAGTAAACACTACCCATAATCTAGTTGTTTTTCATGTAATTTTGCGAAGTCTTAGAGTTTATTTAGTGTCATAATATTTAGTAATGAGTCTAGGCGTTATAGTGTTCTAATAGCTTATGCGTTTTAGAAATAAGTGGTGCGGTGTGATTGGCATAGTCATTGGGATGAAGCAGTTTATATAGCAAGCGTTTGAAGGTTATAATAGAGTGACAGGTCCTTATTTCTAGGGGTAAAGTGTTCCAGATCTTAGAGTACATGACTATGAAGAAGTTTGCACGGAGTGTTGTTTTACAGTTTTTCCTAGATACTGTGCACGTTTGGTTACGAAGGTTGTAAGAGCCTTCCGGTGAGAACTGTATCTCCTTACTGTCTGAGAATGATATTTTATGCAATATTTTAAAGAAGAATGTTAGGTTAATGCTCAGTCGTCTCATCCAGAGTGGGTCGATACCTAGAGTTATACACCTTGATGTGTAGTCCTTTTCGCAGTCAAATCCTAGTAGTTTGGACGTGAAGTATCTTTGGACACTTTCTTTTTTAAGTTTGTCACTTACGCGATTTCTGCTGAGAATAAATGGACAATATTCAAGTAGTGTTCTGACACAAGTTTTATATAATAACAGCTTCGCCTCGTAGTTGTGGAAATTCCTGAGTATGCATCCTAGGAGCATCCTCGATTTACGCGTCTGTGTCTCCACTTGCTCAGAAAATGTCAAGTCACTCGAGTACCTGAGTCCTAGGTCAACAACACTTTGGAGTTTAGGCAAGTCAAGAGTTTCAAGTACCAGTTTAATATTTATTGAGGGTGCACCGAAACAGATCCAACCACATTTTTTAAGGTTGAATTTTAGGTTCCATGTGGAGGACCATGCAGTTACTCGATCTAGTTCTTCCTGAACAGCTTTCTGAAAGTACCCTAAGTCATCACAGTGGAATGTGTAAGCTACTTTAAGATCATCTGCAAAGATGAATGGTTTGCCAAGTGAGAAGCAGCTGCATATGTCGTTGACATATAGAGTGAATAGGAGGGGGCCTAAGACGCTACCTTGAACTACTCCAGAAGTGACTGGACTAGGTTTAGAGTTTACAGAACCCAGTCTCACTACTTGGGACCTATTGTTAAGGAATGATTCAATCCATCCTAATAATGGGTTACTTATTCCTAAGGAGTTTAGCTTATTTGTTAGAAGTAAATGGTCAACGCGGCCAAAGGCTTTGGATATGTCAAAGTAGATGACTAGTACTAGTTGTTGTTTGTCGCGGCTGCTAGTTATGTAGTTAAAGAAGTCAACGTGACATGTCATGCATGATCTGGATTTTAGGAATCCATGTTGGTTGGGACTTAGAATATTGCAGCTGAGCATATGTTTGAGGATATCATCTTTAACTATTCGTTCAATGATTCTAGATACTATGGGTGTAATATTGATTGGCCTATAGTTGTTGACTTCAGTTTTTGATCCGGATTTGTGTTTAGGTACTATAAATGTCGTTTTCCATTTATCTGGATAGGTTTGGCTTTCTAGGGACATTGTAAAAATCTTAAGTAATAAAACGGAAATGTCAGAACCACCGTGTTTATAAAGATACGATGGTATACCGTCAAAACCGGCACTACTAGAGCTTTTAAGAGTATTAACGGCTTGGTTAATATTAGAGTAAGTGAAATGAACTGTAGTGATTTGTTTCAGCGTTGAAGATGAAGGGGGTTCTATTTTAGATTGTAAACCGAGAAGTGGACTTGTAGGCTTAAGGTAGTTAGCTGCAAACGTCTCATTAAACAGTTCACACATGTCTGCATGGTTGCTGTATAGTTTGCCCTTGTTTATAAGGAGAGAAATTTTATGGCTTTGGCGATTCATTCGTTTCTTTAGTATTTCTGTGAGAGCACCTACTCTGGTGGTGCTGGCTAGTGCCGTGCATTCTTCATTTCTCATACGCAAGTTATGAGCTGGCGAGATGGAGCTAAGAGTACTAAGTATTGACCCTAGTGTACTAAAGTCGTGTCGCCTGAAGTAACTTGTTGACAGTCTTTTCAGTTTCCTACGATCCTTTGGTTTTATGAATGTCTTTCTATGTGGGGAAAACTTTAGTGTTTGAAATGGGATGACAGCATCTAAGCATGTGTTGGAGTTATAGTAAAAGATGTCTAGAGCTTTCGAGAGGCTATCAGTATAGAAGTACTCACTCCATTCTGAGGATCTTAGCATTGATTTTACTAGAGTCCAGTCTGCCTTACTGTAGTTCCTGTAAGTTATTTGTTGTGAAGTAAGGGTATGGGTTGCATTGCTACTTGACGGAAGTGGCAGTGCACACAGCACTGTTTTGTGGTCACTCCCTGAAAACTCAGAACCTACTAGGGTAGAAAGGGGACTTATATTGTGGCAGAAGATTAAGTCTAGTACGTTATTACCTCTTGTAGGGGTTGTGACAGTCTGCTTCCAGCCAAGTATATCCAGTGTGCCTAAGAACTTATCAAGTTTAGTTGGACCTGTGGGTATTTCCCAGTTGATTTCTGGTAAGTTAAAGTCTCCACATAGGATCTTATGATCGTAGTGGAGGGTGGATAATTGTTCTAGTGTATTAATAAGTTGGGTCTCGTAATTACTAAAGTACCAGGTGCTCTGTAGGTGCATCCAATTAATACTATTGCGTTATTTAAGTGTAAGTTAACCCATAAAGTCTCAGGCATGTTAAGTGTACTACTTTCTAGCTGTGATACAGTAAGTGCATTCAGAAAGTACATAAGACAACCCCCTCCCTTACCACCTTCCCTGTCACACCGAAAGTGTGTGTAGTTATCTAAGCTTATCTCTTCATCCAGTATGTTCGAGTTACACCAGGATTCAGTGATGACAATTATAGGGGGTTTGTATATTACTGTGAGTGCTCTGAGCATCGGTAGTTTATTTAGAACGGATCTAGCATTTATGAGGATTAGATAAAGATGAGATTTGAAATAGCATTTGAAGTACTTAAGTTCGTTAATCAGCCCCGAATGTGGTTCAGCACCCAGTAGTACTGTTTGACATGACGACCCTATGTTAAGAGGAGTTTCAGCATCATGTTCACCTATGTCTATCGAGTTGGTGTGTGCTGTTTTCGGTGAAGAATTGAGCGTTGGAGTACTGGATGTGCTATAGGCTGAGGCATTTTTATTTTTAGTTAAGCTAGAAACGGGGGTAGGGATCTTTATTTGACCTAAACTTGTGCATGTAACAAGTGTGCTTAGTGGATGCGGGCGAACTAGACTGTTCCTACATTCATGCAAAGGGGGAGCCAGCACTAGCGGTTTAGGAGTGTTAGTGTGGTGAGAGATGGTCGCTAGCCAAATCGGTTGACAGTAATTGAGGTCAAAGGTCAAGGTGGACAGGCGGATACAGTTAACATATAGATGAACTGACACAGCCACAAGATATGCAAGGTTAACTTTGGGTGAGAAACAACCAATGAACAGACTGTATTTTCTACTAACATTAACCTACAGTAATGTACATCAAAATCTATAAATACGTGTTGATTTTCCGAAATAAACGTTCTGTTGCCTGGCCCTTGTCTTCTGTTGTTACATTAGCATCCCTACCAGCTGTTTTTTCAATGCTGACAGGGACGCAGGGGATAAAAAATGATTGGGACCTTGTGAAGACCATGGTCTATTATTCCACCTATTGTTAGGTACTAGTGGTGTCCTTGTAAGGGTTTCGTATGCACTGCTTTGTGGGTTAGTTCCCAGCAGACTTGTACCGTATATCCGATCAAAATTTATTTGCGTGCCATACTGTGAATGCCCTGAGTTGTTGGTGGTCGAGTTCTGACTATTGTCACTTGTACTCCTGAGGGTGGCATTGTTTTGGCGTTGGTTATCAGTGTGGGCCATGGTGCTATTTCGCACGTTGTGGGTGCCAACACTATTGACCGTGGGGAATGTGGGCTTACTTATACTGCCATTGTTGTTGTTGGCATGATTTGGGGTCATATTCTTCTCTTTTTTACCAATGGACTTGTGGCTATGAGAGGACAGGGTCAACTTTCGGGGGATTTTGACATTTTTCTTGGATTATTTAGTGACATTTCTAAATCTACGGTGGTAGGTGGTATAGTTTTTATTGGCTATTTGATTACAATTTAGCGGCCTTTCGGTTGGTGTCGCTCTCTGAGAAGATAATTCTGTGTGGTTAGAGAGGGGTGGTGCGGTGGATTCTACGGTGTCTCTCAAAGGGTTGGGTATAATTGCTGCTTGCAATGTCCTATTGTTTATTCCACAATTAGACTCAGTGTGATAATTATATACGCGCCTTTCTATGACGGTCTTGTCCACCACAACCTTTATTAGTTTGTAATTTCTGGCTTGCGATAGGGTGTGTTGGGAGTGGGTAAATTTTCTGGCCTCAGCCGGTGTTTCGAACTGAAAACGAATAGGACAACACTTGTCATGTTGACTCTTCTTCAGCCTGTAGCACTTAGTCTTGGAGTTGGGCATTTTCGCCTCACTAAGTAAGATGCGCTGTACCTTTTTTAGTGCCTCATTGTCCGGAACGTTGTAGACAATAGCATTTAATTTAGCATCGAGTCGTTTTGTTACTTCTGTAGTAACAAAGTTAATGAGGTTATCCACCTTATATACCGATTCCGTGTCAAGTTTTTTAAGGTCTACAGCTCTCATGAGGATAGTTAAAGGTGTCAGTTCACAGACCTGCGATCTGATATCGCTGATCTGATCTGATAATTTGGATATTTTGGTATTGGCATCAGAAATTCCTGGATTTACTGACTTGTTTTTTATTTCCCTTAACTCGGCCTTAAGTTCTCCTATAGACAACTTTAGGAGTTCTATTTCAGAAGATAGTTCTGAAACAGAGCTTGAAGGCTGGAGCTTTTCGATAAGTACGTAAGGTGAAGGGAGGGTTTCTGTATGAGCAGAGGGTACTGAATTTTTGGGAGTAGTGCTAATACTAGCTGTCAGTGCAGTTTTATCCTCAGTTTCACCTCGGCGCTTACGACATACAAGTGGGTTATGTGGCTCAGTATAACCATTTGTAGGGAGTGTGTTGCTTGATGTAGCAATCAGCGACTTAAGATTAGTCATCAGATTTACAGGGTATTGAGTTCGTTGCTTTTTACTTTGGTTAACCATAACTATTTGATATGAGAGTTGATAGTTATAGATATAGAGATAGTAGAGTACTTGTGCAAGTATTACAACAAGATAAATTTTATGTAACGAATCACGCAAAAATGTAACGCAAACGTTGGACGTACCACGTTATTGCCAGAATGTCAACAAATGATAAGTGTAGTTCTTAATCTTGTTCTTTGCTAAATGATAAATAGATATGTTTCAGTAATCTCTTCTTCCACCCGGGACTCGTCTCCTACTTTGCAAGTGTTTTTGTGCTTTGTCACTTTTGTGCTAAGCTTTAAGTTATTCAGCATATGCCGTTATTGACTAAGGACCTAAATGACATTAGTTGAGTAAAGTTTCGGTCGTGCAAACACGAGTCCGGCGCAGTTGATTGGTTGCATTATCATTTCTCAAATGGAATGCAGCATACTGTATATTAGGGTAAATCTTCTGCCTCGCTTGCTGAAGGTGGTGTTCCTCAGGGTATTTTTATCTCTCCTTTTCTTTTTTCTCTCTCGTCTTACATGACTTTCCACTTCCTAATGCGCAATTTCGTCAAATACACTGCTGATCTGACCGTCCAACTTCCTGTCATGTTACAGTGTTACTGCAGCCAACTTAACTGCTTCCTGTTGGTAGTCTAAGGTACATGGTCTTGCGTTATTTTTCCCTTCACGCTTAAGTGCGAACTGCGAGAACTGTTTCGTTCACAAGATGCTTGTATCAAAGAGGGCGCTGAAACATTAACTAAGTCCAACATAAAATACCTTGGAGTAGTTCTATCCTCTGATCTTTCTTGCTCACTCTTTATCTTGTCGATTTCTACGATAACCTTTACTGCAGCTCACCAAGTTATGTAGTCCAGACAATCAGGAATCATTCATCCTCTATTTTTACAATTTGTTAACTCATGCATTGGTCTTTACTGCTCTCCCTTATTCTTTCTTGAATTACTCAAAAGCGGCTATGTCATATTTTGCAGGGTATTAAGATTATGATGAGGTCAAGTAGTGTAACATTTAGTCAACTCTTTAATGCATTAGTTGAAAGACATCTAAACTGGTGCGAGAACCGGTCTAAATCTCTACTGTCTAACCCTCAACATCCCCTCTATTCTCAGCTCTTCCCTTGAATTTCATCTGATGGAACCAGAAGTAAGTATAAAAGATTATATAGTCGTTCACCCAAGCGTGGGAACTCAGCGATACCACATATAGACAATCAGTGTTCTATGTGGAAGAGGCAACATAAAATGTCAGACTTATGAATTACTGCCAGTTCAAAATTATCGACTCCTTGTTTGTTGGAAAAGATATCAGTTCTCAGATTTCTAAGTGTGCGCCAGCAGTAACAGTGCTGTGAGCAGAAGTCACTACGGAGGTCTTAGATTCGACCGTCAGCGTTACAGTGGGCCACACGTAAGAGAAGCTAAAGGTAGCAGTAATAGTGAGAATAGGTATCTCGGATGGCTATCGAATTCAGAGATTACTCAATGGATGTGAGTTGAGTACCGAGAGACCACCCAGACTCCTTCAGGCGATTCATCGCGCTCCGGGATTGCATCAGGTAGATGAAGCTGTCTCAAGACTAATCTGGTTGCAAAGTTTGCCATACAAGTTTCAGTCCCTAATGAGTATTTCTTATGTGGCGATGAACCCGGAGGAATCAGAGGGATTGTATGTGAAGTCATGGAAATACACGCCAACGCCTCCTCATCAAACGTTTCCGTATGGGAAATATCACCCATTTCGACTCTGTCTACAATGGAAGTTCCGGTTACGTCACCTATTTAAGGACTGACGGAAAAATGGAAAGACTGGAAGCAACCGTTTCCTAGTGCGACGTGGTAAATCACAATCTCCACCAAGAAAACGACCACGCTCATTTCCCAGGCAGAAGTCTATGACACCCGACAGAGGTTCAGATGTTTGTTGATAGTACAAAAATGCTGCCATCAAACCACCTGGTGTACATCCCGTGCAGAAGCAACGGCATGAAAGAAGCTCAGGGTAGCTCTTTAGCCTCTCAGTGATGATGACCACTGTTGCTGACAATCAATCAAGTCGTCTTTTCTGTGGGAGGGACAAGACTACAAGCAAAATACCCTTGGTAGCTGCAGGAGCCAAAGTCAGTGCAACACCCCGTCATTATCCAGCGAAGTTCTACCACAGCAGGGAAAGTGTCACTTCCTGAAACCAACAAAGGAAACACACTGACTTATTGTGAACAGTCACTCATTTGGGATCTCGGTTTGTTCAACGTTTTATATGGATTTCCATCGTAGACGACATCCGTCATTCTATGTTTGCAGATGAATTTCTCAGAAATTTCGATGAAAATTCACCCAGCTTAAAACCTATGAAACCTTCTGGATTACTCCGTTTATAACGTCTGTATTGGGTGGCCTGTTTACTGCACATTTCCCCCATATTTCGACGTTTTCCGACACAACGCCCATAACTGATAGCTATGAAATCCACAAGAATGATAGGGTGGACAAAAGAAGGGGGCGGGTGTCTCACATATGCTTCTGAATCCACTGACTTTAATACTTGCACAAAAACAACTATCAACAAACTCTCAGAATCTAAATGAATAAGTATCCACATGAATGAAAATAAAATACTCGTGGGATGTTTATACAGAGCCCCTGATAATCTCAAAAAGACTGATACGGCTATCACAGAAATACTAGAGCATGAACCGACGCTGAAATTCCACTACAAACTAGTTCGGGGCGATTTCAGCCTCCCTGGAGTGAATAGTGATACCTGCACTATACCTAGAAGCCACGAAGAGCTCCCAGGAGCTGTGGATGTAGGAGGATGGAGGCAGTGAGTACGTCTTCCAGCACGACATCACAGTTTTGTTGACTTAATCCTGTGTCACAAAACATAGCCGATCTCGATAGAGGTGGAGGATAAACTCGATAACAGTGATCACAACACACTCTACTTCTTCAACTAACAATCAAACACCCACCCAGTTTGCTATCAGCATAGGGACTATGGAAATGCCGACTGAGAACTCCCTCGAGCTGTCTTGAGAAGCTGTGACTGGGATGAATACTTTGACAATAATAACTCAGAAGTAACACTTAATATCTTCCACAAGAATATTGGTTCGGTAAGAGCCATAATCGCGTCCCTTATATCTACCCTAAAGACACCAACTGTATTCATAGACTGCAAAACGCAATTGAAACTGAGGAGACTGAAAAGGGAATTTTATGTATTTAGGGAACTCGGTGCATCACACAAGATACACCAAACATTTAAAAATCTTGAGAAGAGACATAAAATGAAGGAACAACTGGAGGAAAATAAAGCGCTATGAAGCACCTCCTAAAACTCAGGAATTCTGCAAAATCCTGCAAAAAGACTGAATAAGGGTAAGGCCAACAATGTTAGCCGCTTGGAACATGAAGACCCCCAGTTTATCATTGAACTTTTCAGCCAGTGTTTCCCTAGTGACACCAAAGCTCATCCATCCCGATTCTCGGCGTTACCTGTGAAAACAACTACAAGTTATGTGACACTAACTCTGATATACAAAATATGGCCTCATTGGTGAAGAAAATAAGAGCTAATGGTAGTTGTGGGATTGAAGATGCACCATCTGTCACACAAAATCTGCAGCACATATATATGAGCATTATTACTTAGAACATTTACCCTACCCTAAAAATTGGCAGAATACATATATTGCCTTGGGATAAAGCAGGAGCCAAAACTAGAGCATTTAATAATAGTCTTATCAGTATAACGCATTTCATATCAAGGGTCACGGAGAAAGTAATCAAAGACAAATTGTCGGGCTGCTTTCTAAAACATTAACTCATCAACCACCAATAACACGGATTCCTCAAGAAAATATCCTGTGCCACTTGCGATATAGACTTTTTCAACGAAGCCACCTATAGAGGTGATGGGAGAGAACTAGGAGTTATCCTCTGTTTTGATATAGGGAAAGTTTTTGATAGAGTTCCACATAGTCTGCTAGTGTACTGCTTGTGCTCACTAGGGATACGCAAACCCCTCCACAACTGGATAAAATCATTTCTCTGTGATAGAAATCAGACAACGAATTTCAGCTCAATGACCCCCAGGCCTAGACCAATTACCAGTGGTGTCATTCAGGGGAACATATTAGGCCCTCTTCTTTTCGTAATATACATAAACAATACGCGTGAGTGCTCTAGTATAGGCAAACCAATACTATACGCATATGACATAAAGGTGACCTATACATGCACAAATACAGATCTTGGTACAACTGTGAACACTACACACAGATAGGAATAAATGTATATTATATATACACGAAGAATCGATACAAATGTACATATGGTGTGACACCTGGAGACTCGAGGTTATTGTTGAAAAGTGTAGCTGGCTCTGCACAGGTTATTCAAACCTAGAACTTCATCTAGTAATTCATGGCCACAAAATCTCCAGACTTAAATCCATACTAGACCCAGGACTGAAATACTCACATAATCTATCATTTTTTGAGGAAATCTCGAAAGAAGTTTCGGAATCACGCAGACTTATTGGTTTCCTACTCAGGAACTTCCACAGAAATGAATCCAGAATACCACTGTACATGGTTCATGTGTGCCTACTCCCAGATTACCGTTCATTCGTATTTAGAGGTATACACATGGAAGACAAACCGAAAGCAGAAGGAGTACAGAGGTGTTTCGTGCTAAGTGTACAGAAATCGGCACAAACTACTCCACCGGATATGAGATCGTAAGACTCGAAATACTATGGTAAAGACGACTGCGAACAAATTTGGCACTCTTCTATAAGCTTCTAAACCGCATTGTGTATAGCCCTACTAATGGTACTCGGTTTTCAGAAGACACTGGATATAACCTTAGACACGCCAAAGATACAGTGGCTACAGAACAGTGTAAATAGCCACAAGGAAAAAGTTGTTTTTGATTAGATATGCCCAAATATGGAGCAAACTACCTACGGAAATACATCTAACAAGCACATTGGCCTCATTTGAAAGGATACTATGTGATAAGTTAAAAGACTTAAGAAGCGATAGTGGTGCCCATTCCCATGTAAGAGCTTCAAAAATCATGGGCCTGTTTGATGCATGAGTTTAAAGACTGCACCTGTTTTTAGTTTTGCACCTATTTATAATTTCAGATAAAATAGCAGCAGTCATGACAAAAGCCGTTAAACCATATAAGATTTAATAATAATAATAATAATAGTATATTCTCATTTTTTACATGAGGGACACCAGTTTACAGGCATCATCACTTCGATAAATTACACATACGATTAGTAAATATAGTTAGTAATGATAATATAATAAGGTACATATTTGTTCATACAAATATAGGAAAAACAAGTTCTATAGGAATGGATAAGAATTATTTAAGTTACATATTTAAATTACATGATTTACGGTTAAATAACATGGTTGCTGTCATTTTATCTTTAGTTTGTGGGGAAAATCGGATAACTGGTGATTCGATGGAACACACCAACAAATATAGAGATATTGACTTCGCATTAACAAAAAAAAACCCAAGTATGCGTTGGATGGATTACATACACTTGGGAAAATAAATAAAGCTTGAAGTCAATTCCCTCATAAAACAATAAAATGCGTCTTACAATAATATATTCCCACTTTATGCACATGAGGGACTCCGGTTGACAAGCATCAACAATATGGTAATAATGCACACATGGAGTAAACATGTTTAAAATTTTCCACTAACACAAAATATATATACAAGGTAAGATAATGAAATATTGACCGTAAGTACACTCTACATAAGTTAAAACAGTTTAT